>JAUCBJ010001248.1:0-17795 GCA_032718475.1 Nemertoderma westbladi
TCAATCAAAGATGCTATCTGCATCGCTTTAGGGGTTATAAGTTGTCTAGAGCATGGTAGCTTTCCTCTCCGGAAATTCATATCCAACTCGCGGGAATTTCTACTACATATTCCGCAAGCCAAACTAGCCATGCCATCAATAAATCTTGACATGGATGAACTTCCAGTTACACGTGCTCTTGGTGTAATCTGGAATACAGAATCTGACATTTTCACATTTCTTTATAAGGAGAAACAGGTCCCTAACACTAAACGTGGATGTTTAGCTCTCCTTAGCTCAATCTATGACCCACTTAACCTCATATCTCCTTTTATTGTTGCTGGTCGTTTGCTTATCCAAAACATTTGGAAGGAAGGGTTAAAGTGGGACGATGAACTCCCCAATAAACTCAGTCAACCATGGTCAAAATGGTCTAGTGAGATTTCTCTTCTGTCAAAAATGACAATACCAAGGGTTTACCTTGGTTCATCACCTCCTGAAGACATTTTGTACTATGAGATACACAACTTCTCGGATGCTTCTTAAGGTTGCCTACGGCTGTGTAAGTTATCTAAGAGTTGTATCTCCAGAGTCAGTTGATGTAACTCTTCTGTTTTCTAAGAGTAGAATGGTTCCCATTAAATCTACGCAAAGCACTCCTCGTTTGGAATTGCAGGCTGCTAAATTAGCAACAGGTGTTAGCACTAATATGGTAACTGAACTTGGCCTCTCAATATCCCAAACGCATTTCTGGACATACTCTACAGTTGTTCTATCTTATCTTCATAACACAACCACCCAGTTTAAATGCTATGTGGCAAACAGGGTGGCCTCAATTCTTCGCGTTTTAGAGTTAGACCAGTGGCATCATGTTCCTGGTATATCCAATCCAGCTGATGATGTGGCGAGCCGTGGACTGTCTGCTCGTGCCCTTATTGATTCTACTCGTTGGTGGCATGGTCCAGAGAGATTGGTGAGAGAGTTGATAACTTCCCAGAATTTGTCCCTACTTCTTGCATTGAATTAGCTTCAGAGCAGGTGTATTCACTTACCGTAGCCCCAGACCCTGATCCCGATAACCTGACCCGATTCCGTTCTATCTTTAAAAGGAACTATGGTTTCTATTGAAGAGATACAACGAGCAGGTATGTGCATTGTACGTTTTGCACAATCTCAGCTTTACCCTACAGAGCTGAAATGTCTTCGCAATTCCTCACTAGTGCACATTTCCAGCCCATTGTCACGGCTTTGCCCTAAGATATTCGATGATGGCATTGTCAGACTTGGCAGTCGCATTGCATCTGCGCCAGTTTCATTTGATGCTGCCTATCCCATCATTCTTTCGAAATCACACCCCCTTGCAAAAATATTTGTTTGGAGCACTCATGTAAAATCTGGCCATTCCGGACGTGACCAGGTCACTATCACAATTCGTCAACAATTCTGGATAATCGGACTCCAGTCATTATCCCGTTCTGTAATCAGTAAATGTTTTCTTTGTTGTAAGAAACATGCTCGTAGGATGGAACAGCTCATGGCACCACTACCTAAGTCTAGACTTACTCCATATGTTCCTCCATTTACTTATTCTGCTGTAGACATGTTTGGCCCTTTACGAGTCAAGTATCGTAAAACTCGTAGTACTTCTACTATAAAGCGTTATGGCATTCTTTATACATGTCTAAACTCCCGTGCCATATCTTTAGATATTGCTGCTGATGCATCAGCAGATGCCTTCATCAACTCATTCAGGCGTCATATTGCACGTCGAGGTACTCCTAAGGAGATATTGTCTGATAATGGATCCAACTTTGTTGGTGCCGACTCAGAAATGAAACAAAACATTGAACTCTGGTCCGAAAATTTCATTTCTGATTTAAAACCATTAGGAGTAACATGGCATTATATTCCCCCAGGGGCACCCCATATGGGTAGAGTTTATGAGAGATTGGTTAAAATGACTAAAGAAATTCTGTACGGCCTACTGCAAGGTGCCCTAGTTACAGATGATGTACTTTTAACCACTTTAGCCGAGGCTGAATCTATTGTAAATAGTAGGCCCCTCTGTACTGTAACTGACGACCCTACTTCTGACGACGTCTTGACACCCAACCACTTACTTATCCAATGTCCCGCCTATAACTACCCTCCCGGACCATTTGACGACAGTGACACCTACTCTCGCCGGACCTGGAGGCAGGCACAACTTATATCGAACCACTTCTGGAACAAGTGGCTCAGGGAGTACGTCAGCACGCTCCAGATTCGCCACAAGTGGCATCGAAAACGTGGAAATCTCCAGGTCGATGACGTTGTCCTTCTTCATGAAGATGTTCTACCTCGAAACTCATGGCGGTGGGGTAGAATCGTAAAGACATTCCCAGATAAATCCGGATTGGTTCAATCTGCCGAAGTTAAAACTCCTGTTGGTGTCTACAAAAGACCAATTAGAAAGATGTGTCTTTTGGAGGAAGCAACCTGACTCCAGCACCTCTTTAGTACCTCTCATCCATGACATATTTTACCTAAATTCTTTCTACATATATTGTGGACCCACATATTTTGGAGATTTTTAGTTAAATTCGTTTCGATTTATTTCAATAAGTTACCGCTATAACTTCTATGTAACTTCTATATAACTTAATTATATTGTCTTATGAACTGTATGCCGTATTAACGTACATAACATACATACCGGTACCTATTATGTAAATTAACGAAGTCAACGTCCTATTGTACTTGTACTTCGCATATATGTAGTACAGTACATATATGCATAAACTCACGTGGTTGTGTCTACTACATAGTTTTTAGTTGTTAAAGTTTCAAATTTATTTTGGAGGTGTATTACTTCTACATTGCTTATCTATAAAATATCTCAAATCTCATACCGGTATATATATTTAGTGCTGTGTGTAAACTCATTTTTCTCTTGTATAATTCATTCATATACTTCTGTAATTTCATAACTTCTAACAAATCCTTTCTTTCATTATCGCCTCGTGGATCAAGTTCATTGATCAAAAAATAAATAAAAAAAAAATAAAAATTTGAGACAATTATAATAATATATACATATTTACTTAAATGTATATATATATATGACTATATATAATCTAACAAATAATCCCTTAATAACATAATCATAGCGTACAGTATGTGTACCCTGGTAAAAGAGGGATTCCACAACATCACTCATATAACCTATTCCCTGTCTTACTAATATAATCATCTTGTACAGTAAGTGTACCCAGGTAAAAGCGGGATTCCACAAAATCAACCATTTAATGATCCCCTATGTCCCACTAACAACATCTGTACTGTATAGTGGTCCCAGGTTAAAGCGGGATTCCACGCATTCATACATTTAACCCCCCCTCTGGACATATAAATAATATCAATTAATTATAAATTTTATATTGACAAATTATTGCTGTTGTTGCAATAATTTGGGGGGACTGTCACGGCTTTCGGCGTCTTACCCCCTCAAAAAAACGTAAAAAATATCTTATATATTTCATTCATTATCATTATCTTCATTAACATTCAAATTTCCCGCCAACACTAATAATTTGATACATTCTTCACTCTGTCACCTATAAATACTGGACGTACTGCTATTTCATTCATTCATTCATTCATTCTGATGAATAGAATCACACGGACATCAGACTTTCTGCTCTGTGTCCACCAGCTACTGACTGCATCTGTATCCTTCAACTTTATCCTCCTTCAACTTTATCCTTTATCTGTTTCTAGCAGTCTCTTAGACACCCGTCTATGCGGCTGTATAAACGCCAGTATTTCTTTTGAACTGTGCGTGTGCGTTCCATTTTCATCACTACACTGCATGATTATTGTCATCCCTTTTTGGCTCATATCGGATTTAGTGACATGCCTGATTTAGGAAATAAATAAACTGAAGGTTTTATAATAAAGAATATTTATTTTAAAGGCCATTGGCAATTAACGTTTACATGCTCAGGTGATGAAATTACGCCAAGCGCGCCAGCACGGTAGAATACGGGCTGACGGGCGTTAGTATTACAGCCGCCAAATGAAGGTTTTACCGGCAAAGCCTCATAAAATAACCAAAAGCGACCCAAACCGCTTTCCCACTGTTTAGCCGGGACAGCCTAATCCGCCTATGTATTAACTTTTGCCCATGTAATGGTCCCCCTGCTGTAGTTCGCGTAGACCCTGCTACAGGATTCCATTCCCTTGTAAAAGATACCAAACTTTCGCAATATAATATCACACTGGAACTTGGTGATGCCAAAATTCCTAACAAAAACCCTATCGCCAAACCTGCTATTCAGGAGGTCATAGGAGAGATGTTGAAAGTAAACCCTTCAGGTGGTCCCATCTCCCCAACATTCCTAGCTATTGTCATTGCCAATGTAAATTCCAGAATTCGGCATCAAGGTCTCTCATCACGCGAAATTCTCTTTCAAAGAGACCAATTTAATTCCAGTGCTATCCCTGTTGATGATGAATCCATCGTCCATAACCAACATGCTTCTCGCCAGTTAAACCATCCATCCAGTGTTGGTTCAAAGAGCCATGGTTCCAGGTCCAACCCCACATCAACAATTTGTGTTGGCGATATTGTTTACGTATACTATACGCAGATGGATCTAAGTTACACAGCCGACCTCGTTATATCGTTTGTTCAATCAATGGGAAATGGTGTTTTCTAAGAAAATTTACTAGGAACCAGTTCCGAGAACGTTCGTATCGCGTTTTAACTTCTGAATGCTACAAGGTTCCTGGTGGACACTGTTCTCATGATCATATACCTACCAAACCCACTGATGTCTTTGACTCTTCTGATGATGGTTCCTACTCATTTATTGGTCCTGGCATGGATGGCGATCCTACAAATCTCACCAATGTTGAACCTCAACAGACAGCTGAAGCGGATCCCCCACTCCGGCGCTCCAAACGTCGACACCTACCGCCAGCCTACTTGAGGGAATATGTATGCGACTTTGACTCTGATGATTAGCTTATCACTCTCATGTTCTGAAGCATCCAGTATCAAATAGAACAATACGTATTATACAATTATAAGTATTATTGAACGATTAGTAGATAATTTTATGCATATAAATAATCGTGCTAACTGTAGCATGTATAAACATGTAATAATCCAAGCTTTGTAGTTCTTAGTCTAACCATATTATAGATTTACGAACTAAAACCTAAGAACAGGAAAAAACTCGTTGCGCCATGGGCCTTTGGCCTCATGTTTGTTTATGTATTACTACATGTAGGATAGTTTTGGCATGGCCATATCTGGCCTCACGGTTTGGTTTTTCATCTTACCAGTACGTCTGTCAGTTGACGCTTGAGCAACACTACTGCTGTATTGCATTACCAATATACCTTCAGGCCTTACTGCCTTACCTGTTGTGTTTTCACCTATTGCATATTGGAGTATTATTGGCGGAAATTAAAAATATCCATTGGTTTAGCCAGAGCATATTAAGGCATGAATAAGGCGGGGGGGGATTGGATGATCTAAAGCATGATACGAAATGTGTTGGGTACTTCTTAAATCACAATATAGCCTAACAAAATCCAACTCCCAAAACTCCGGCTGCGTCGTCCAGTGCAAGCAAACGACACGACCATCTCCCGTCCCTGAGGCACAAACCTACTGCCCGCAATAGAGCTATTGACAAACGAGCCCTGATCCACCCAAGAACGAATCCCAGGACGTTTATCGCTCCGCCCTTCTGTATGTGACGCTAGATGATGGATAAAGTGGCTCCCTTCGCGGCCCCAGACACAATCAGCAGTAACAGCAAGGGGGGCAAATATTAATCGCAGTTGCTCGCTAATTTGGGAATGGGTGTCGAGGCTTTTACAGGCCGGCTGGCAATTCAATAACAATTATGTCCAGACTTTAACCTAAGATCTGTTACAGTGGATTCGCTTATATAGTTCTTATGAGTGTTATCAAGGCCTCGGGGTACCTGTCACCTTAACAGGAACAGTCACGCAAGTCGTGTATATATATGTATTATTTAATACGTATATATCTGGTCAGTATGTACAGTACAATTAAATACTTGAATGTGTGTGCCTCGGCACTAGAAACTGCTTCAAAGGGAAAGGGTGGTGTATACGTGTAAACCGTTCTGTTATGTGGGGCGAGCCACGAAGTGAGTGAGCCTTAGCGTAGGGGTACCATTAATCAACCTGTCGTTCTGTCGCGTTTTTTTTCAGTATTTTATTTTAAACGTTAATAACTCGGCCAATCCTTGATGAAATCTATCCAAACTTGGTACATATGTTGTTTGGCAAAAGTTTGAAAATTTTCCAAGTAGAATTTGCGTGGGGTCTTCGTGCAGCATCAGTGTAACTGTTATTGCAGTTATAATAAATTTATTTATCCAAATTTAAAATGCGTTAAATTATTATTACTGTAGGATAAATCAGCTGGTTTTCTGACAAATTTTGCAATACATTGGGGTTGTCTGCATGTACCATGTGTACCGGTACTGTCAGGCTGTACTCAATCCCTGAATCGAGAATCCTGCAATCAGTCAATACTGGTCAGCCGGTACCATACACTGCCATATCATGTAATCTAATTAACCCCGGCAACCCTTGCGGTGATTAAAGTTTAGGCCTAATTAGCCCAGTACCGGCACCGGTAATAATAATATAATAGTTTAGATAGTTACCGCTAATCATTCAGTCATTGCTGCATTGGCACGGTACACCGTATTGCTGTACTGCCGTTGTAGTGCGCACCGTAGGTACCACCCATGGCCTACTACACACAAGCCATGGCAAGGACTTTGCTGTGAAATTAGCGTAGGCTGACTGTGCTGATTTATCAGATTATGGTACTGTGGTACAAGCTATATACTGTTAGGTATTGGGGTTAGGAATAATCCATTTGTTTTAGCATTTAATCCCCTTATTTATTATATAATCATTGGAAATATTCGCAAATGCCGCTCCATTACTGTCTGAAACGCTCCCGACAGTCCGATGTATCTGGACCCGAGCAGCCGAGTTGCTTCAAGAGGTGATTAACGGGGGAATACTACGCAGTGCTACGGAATTGCTTGTTTGTCAGTACGATTCTATTTGGGTATTTACTACACTCAGACACTGGGAATACGGCGGTCGGTCAGATCGTAATGCGGGCCACTGCCAAGTTCCTCATGCCTCACTCCGGTCACCCACCTTGGAGTGCGGTGGTAAGAGTCCCACTTACTGACTTACGTCGACGACTGGACGAATCGACGAGGATTGCGATCTGGGTTTAGCGGCGGCCCGGATCCTGGTATCGCCTGGGGGAAATGGTTGAACGTCGGGCATACTTGTATCGCACTGGATTACGTTCTCTGCAACGTGAAAGTGTGAAGCGAATTTGTTGTCGAATTGGGTCGAAAGCTGCGGGAATTCTACTGTTCTACGGGAGTAAACCGCAGCGCTCCGGTGACTATGGACGGATACTACTGGGATAAGCAGGTATTTCGATCGAGTTTCTCGTATTCTCGATGCTCGACAGCTCGAGGCGGATAGAGAGTTGGTTGTGTTGGGCGGTGTTGTTCAATTCTATCAAACGTATTAAATAATTGGTAAAATAATAAAAACACACCAGATAAAGATACTGAGCTTATGGTAAAGAGATAGGCCGAACTTACAATTTCCAACAATATAACAAATATATTTTTGGTATTTGATTTCAAGATAGGGGGGGGGGGGGGGGGGGGACTGGACGCAATAAAAATTAATCGCTCTCCAGGGGAAATTGGACGCAAATAACAACAGCTGATTACTCTCAAAAATAAAACTGTAACCTGTTTTATTGTGTTTACTTTATTGTTTTGGTTAAAATAACGTGCCACTGTAACCTGTTACTTTCCCAAAATTGAGAAATTAATATTGAGGCGGGATATTAATTCACCAAGATGGGATTTGCGTCCAGTCCCACCCCCCTCCTGTCTCTTGATTTTACTAAAAAATAGAATACATTGCATTTTACTGTTATAATTACTGTATTGAATAAAATAATTAATTTATTGTTTATTAAACCGTGCTAAGCACGTTGAACTGGAGCTCTAACAATTCCCCACTAGCGGCAGACAGGAACTGTAAAAGTCTCTGTAGAATTTCTAATTAAGCAATGCTCTTAGGTAACTACTACTAAATTTCAGATGAATCTGATCGTTGGTTCTATAATTACAGCTATTTTTACGTTTCTGTTAATTCGCCCCCTAGCGGCAGACAGGGGAACTGTAGAAGTCTGTCTGTGTGTAGAATTTCAAACTTTTTTATAGACTACATGTGTACCAAGTTTGGTTCCATTTCATCCTTGATTGACTGACTTATAAGCGTTCAAACATTCCTGCCACAAACATAGCCAGAGGCAGCCACAAACAAATAAAAGCTGCAGGAACTCTAGCGATAATTAATTAATTAATTATTAAATACTGTTTCAATTAAATTACTTACGAAAATCTAGTCATCTTCTTTTAAATATGGACCCTGCATTCGTGGAAAATATAATATTTGATAATTCAGCAGTCAGCCTACGCTAATTTCACAGCAAAGTCCTTGTCATAGTAGTAGGCCATGGTACCACCCTACTACCGGTACCGGCTGACCGGTGGCAACTAGCACTTCAGCACTTGCACAGCAACAGCACTACCGGCGATACACAGGTTGGAATTTATGTAGAGTTTGCTCAACAGTACAGATATAAAATAGTTATCTAAATTATATATATTACTATTGACAAGTATTGAAATATATATCGTTATTCGTGTTATCAGTATTTGCAACATCTGACATTGAAGAGGTGAGAGAAGATGAATACCGGCACTCAACAAAACCAACGCTTATCACAGGTCGGTATGGTTACCTCGAAACCGGCGCGACTGTCCACTCGAATACAACTTCAAAACACAAATGCCAACAATAAACTGAAAGCGAATCGAACGTCTTCAGAAGAATCTGTCATTGGGACAAAGAAAAGGAAGCCGAAACCACGGGAATGGACCACAGCTAAGATTGAATGCTCCCATTGTCAGAGTTCCTGGACCGAAATTGAAACACCAATTGCCGATGGGCTTGATCTCTCAAACCAAAACTTCCTCTGCGGGGTTTGCGCGGCAGTAAAGATTGAAAGTCTGGAAGCTGGCATCCCTAGGTATTATTATTATAAAGAGCGTCAGCCTGCGTTTAATAAATATATTTTAATACAAAACAGGTCGAACGCAAAGAGGCTTATAATGAAGACGAGTACTGCATTGATTATATTCCTATAAACCACCTGGCTTTGCATATTGAACGTGCGTTTGGAAATAAGTTCGTGATACCCTTCCGTGGGTGGTAGATGTCGCGGTTATGTATTGGTGGGTGGGGGGAGGGGGGGGGGGGTGCAGATTAAAAGGGGTGAACACGTACTGTCCCCCTTTCTTTGATTAATTGGTGGTGTGGGTTAATCTCTCATAACCTGATTTTGTGATACAGTCGCACAATTTTAATTTGTATCTCATAACTGGGCCTCGTGCTGCGCGAAGGCCCCACGAACGTGTAAGTATAGAGTGATGGAATGCATTTTAACTTAATTACGTTTAAATCAATTAAAAACACATTTCTTAAAGCAAATCTCTTGAACTAACTAAAAACTATAATGGAATGGGGTATGGGGAATACAGTTATATAATTTTGAATTAATTTAACATTTGGCTGAGTTATTAACGTTTAAAATTGGACACAACAGACACACCGATTGAGTTAGTGGTACCTGTATGCCAGTATGCTAAGCTCGCTTACTTTCGTCGCTCGCCCCACAAATATACAACTGAACTGCTGAACACTGGAACAGGGGGATGACGTCTAAAGTGATCCAAATATTGAAAATGACGGGAGTATTTCGAACGAAATGGTAAATATAACTGTATAACTCATTTTGCAGCATAGACTTACTAGTTTTGTTTTAATATAACTGGCTTCCATAAGATTGTTTATGAGGTCATCATTATCTTCGCCAGCACTCACCGCTCCCCCCATTGTTCAATAGTAGTTCATGAATCAACTCTTATATCTCTGTATCTTGTTCTTGGCAGCTAGGCCCCAGGCCTGTTATATCATAAACTGATAACCAGATAACAACAGCATAGGCGTATTGTATTTAATGTACATACCAGTTGGCATTGAACGGATTGCATTGAGATTGTGAATTTTATTTTCAGTATAAATGAGTGCCGTTCAGCCATTTTATTTCTTCAGCCTGTCAGCGCTCAGCGGTCTTCGGTCAGTGAGTTGAGCATTACATTACGTTACCATTATTAAGGGAAGCTCTATCTGCTGATCTGTCTATTGTATTGTATACGCTCACCAGTCACAGGGATACCCTGATACCACAGCCGTCGAGTCAGCGTCAGGTCAGACATCCTCTCACGCTCACCTTACTTAAATTTACTACAGTATGTGTCGTGTCTCCTTGTCGTCTGTATCACTAATGAACTGCACACGTCCCATGTTAAATAAATACAATGAACTGCACACGTCCCATGTTAAATAAATACAATGAACTGCACACGTCCCATGTTAAATAAATACAATGAACTGCACACGTCCCATGTTAAATAAATACAATGAACTGCACACGTCCCATGTTAAATAAATACAATGAACTGCACACGTCCCATGTTAAATAAATACAATGAACTGCACACGTCCCATGTTAAATAAATACAATGAACTGCACACGTCCCATGTTAAATAAATACATGTTCTGGAAGGAATATTTACGAGATTAGCTGCCGCTCCCACTGCTGCACTGTCCCATTGACTACTAAAGGCAGTAAGGGCAGAAGGGCCTTCCTACTTTGTTTCATTTCATTATTAAATTGAATTATTTAATTAAATACATATATTTTCTGGATGAATATTTATGACATGGGCTGGATGATAAAACGGATAAATAACGGTAGTTTATAGCATTGTTGTTCCAAAGCCCTAGGTCAGTAGGTGATAGATATACTGGCCATTCCGAAAGAGGCGACTATTACAGTATTAGGACTGTTTGTGTTTATACAGTATATTGAAAGAGAGTGGAAGACAGGAAGAAACTAGTAACAGAAGGCAATAATTCGTAATTCGGTGAAGATGTTGAGTTGATGTATGTTGAGTAGGCCTATCCACCCTATTGAAAAGTTTTACATGTACGCCGAGCACGTTCGGCGCAGCACTAGAACTTGCGCCGGGAGCTGGCGCAGAAATGTGCTACGCCGGGCAATGAGCCGGAAGGGTCGGCGCAGAGATGTGCTACGCCGGCGTGGCCGGCGGAGCACTGCCAATGGTAGAGATGCTGCGCTCGGCGCAGCAGGCGTCGAAATATTCCCGGCGTCGACGCTGCAGAAATTGACCCGGCGCCGGAGCAGGAATCAGCCCAGCACACCCGGCGTACATATTTGCCTGGCGCAGAAATCAGCCGAACCTAGCACCAGGCAGACAGTGAGACTGAGACAGCAGACACTCACAGCCACAGCACAGCAACACAATAACAACTGGCCATGCATGAGGCAGAAAGGAAACTCACACGGCAGCACTGGCTGACTGCAACTGGTCATTTATTTACGTATTTAACCTTATGCTGTTATGCAGTAGGCAGGCAGGCAGGTAGGCTATCACAGTTCCAGCTATCAGCTGATCAGTCATTATTGCTATTGGTCATAGTCAGTTTATATATTTACTTAATATTGCTGTATAGTATAAGCTATATTTATATTATATTATATTATTTGGATGGAGACACCGCTGTCATAGAAGCGTATAAATAAAACTGCACATATAATAAAACAGGCAGACAGAATAAGTTGAACAGTGAATAAAACAAAACGACTTATACTATGGCAATGGCACTATTGATAATGAAACAATTTATTACCGACACACATGTGTAAGTGTAACCATTGGAAATTGCAGTTCAATGACCCCAAGTGCAAGGTCATGCAAGCATCTAGGTTCTAGAAATCCCCAAGCAACGTTTTACACAATGAATGGCTGAATGGACGGACACTTTTATCGGCAACCGAGGAACGTGATTTTGGAAGTACATTTACACCAGACTTGTCCTTCACAGCATCACAGCTCACTGCACAAAGACTGCAGCCCGCGCCATGCGAGTCGTACATTTAATACGAAGAACTTTTACATATTTGGAAGCTCCGATGTTTACCCTCTGACCCTGTTATACAAATCCCTTGTCGGCCTCTCCTTGAATACGACACAGTTGTTTGTTCGCCATTCCTCCGACATGATAAATATTGAACGTCTTAAACAAGTACAACAACGTGTGGTCACTCGCCTTGTACAGTTGTACTATCGCTGGCTGAGTTGTCATATGAAAACCGACTACTTGCACTCAAACTACCGACACTAATATATCGCCGTGTACTAGCCGACCTTATAACAACATACAAGTTTATCAACGGGATTGACAAAATTGAGCGAAGTAATTTCTTCCAGTTTCGTTCCTAACTCCACCAATGCTAACACGCAACAACTTTGCAGACAGCGTTGTAAACATTTTGAATCCTTTATCATTACTGGAAAGTGTTGTTAATTAATGCACGTAATACCCTTGGTACTCCATGATTGAGCATATTCAAAAATAGACTAGACTGCGAAATGTCCCTTAAAATGAATATATTGTGATACTCCTGTGCGCCAAGTGGCACGTGGCAGTAGCGAAAGCGATATCTTTCGGATACAACGATATCTTTATTAAAATCTAGCTACAGTACCTATTATTTTCATTTTTTCAATCCCAAAAAAACATTTTTTTGTGTTAAATTTTAAAATAGTGTTTTTTTATGTTTAATTGTTTTCCTATCTTTTGTAGTTACTTTACTTTGCGCGTTTTATTTCAGCAGTAATATTTTACTTATGCGACATACGGTACTACCTGCGGTACCAAATTTATGTTCCGTATAACTACGTATTGTTGTGTTGTATCCTATAGAGTATTGTAAACTTGTCCTTATTAATATCTTTGCCTTTAGTACTGTATGTTGTTGAAGCCCTTGAACCTACTGTAAGTATGCTTTGCCGGTTTTTAATTTAATTTTACTGTAATTTCATTTTTTTTTAATAATTAATATGCAGCAACTGTACTGTAAGTACTGTAAATAAACTATAATTTTAAATATTTTACTAATTTTACCTGAATACCATTATCCGTATTTTTCTTACAATAGTACATAGCGCTTATTAGCGTACTTTGCCAGATATGTGTTCATTTTATTTTAATCTACTGTACGTGTACGTACATGTGCAAAAATTAATATTTTATTGTTATTCTGGCGATATTAATAACATAACAATAACATACAGCTAGTCATTATTCATTCAGACATACCGTATCTGTAGCATAGACGTATAGGACCACATTACGTAGTATGTAGTAAAGTAGAACGTAGTACATAAATACAAGGACTATTAATTGTAGGCCAACTGAAGTAGTCTTTAATATTCTTTCTATAATTCATATTGTAACATTTGAGTAATTTCAAAAAATGTACACTTTACTTGACAACAAAAATTTACATGCAGTGTTTCTTAAGTAGTTGTTTCGTAATGTTACACTTTTGGAATAAAACAACGTACCTACTGTACTTGTTGCATTTGTCTTTATTAAGGTTTTCCGTCTCTGTATCCTTATTTTCATTTCACCCACCCACAACTTTCGTTCGTTTAAGTAAACTCGGATTGATTAGTGCAGCTGCAGTATTATAGATAACCGAATAAACTACAGGTACTGTACAGTATACATGGTATAACAGGCAGATTGTATGTTTTATTTTCCACCCGGCGCAGCATTTTGCATTGCACAGAGCCGGCGCAGGATTTTTGCACCTGGCATGGGCGTTGGTTTGCACAGAGCCGGCGCAGGATTTTTTGCACCCGGCGTGGTTTTGCACAGAGCCGGCGCAGGATTTTTTGCACCCGGCGTGGTTTTGCACAGAGCCGGCGCAGGATTTTTTGCACCCGGCGTGGTTTTGCTCAGAGCCGGCGCAGGATTTTTGGCACCCGGCGCCGCGTTCGGCGCAGAAAATAAAACTTTTCAATAGGGCCTATCCATATACAATCTATCGTTGGGGGTCCGTCTAAAAGCCACATAGGACCCAATCGGTACCACATCGGACCAAATCGGACCACATCGGGGCCACATCGGACCACATCGGGGCCACATCGGAGCCACATCGGCCACAAATTAGCAATTTAGGATGTAAATAACAAGTTCCAGCACCAACTGACCAAACTCGTATCAGTAATTCAGTAATTGTTAGTCTTTCTGACAACAGGTCAGGCTGGTAACCGGTACTGCACTGCAGTAGGTACTAGATACTAGAATATCTAATGCAGAGACTATTGCCCCTACTTATACAGCAGTACAGTACTGTACTCGTCTGCAGGTATACACAATGAGCTTGGCAGTTATTGTATTTGTGGGGCGAGCCACGAAGTTGGCGGAGCCTTAGCGAATTGACACTGTTAGGGGGTGGGTCAATTTATGCAAATAGTTGTCGTCGTCGTCGTCGTCGTCGTTGTCGTCGTCGTCGTTGTCGTCGTCGTCGTCGTCGTTACGATTTTGACATGCTAATAACTTTGTCGGATTTAAAGCTGCCAAGTTGAAAATTTGTAGGTATCAATATGAGCAAAAGTTGAGATTTTTGAGAGACTTTCAGACACCATCAGTGCAATGGTCTCCCGCTAGAGGGCCACATGTCTAAACATTAAATGCCCTCCCATTTCTTTGCTTTTAATCCGTTTAAGCTGAAACTTGGCAGATATGTATTAGACCATTAGCTGTGACTTTCAAAGGAGGCGAATCCATCTGCAGTTCTCCAGTCTGCCGCTAGAGGGCCAAAGGTCTGAAAGTGAAATCGTTGTCGTCGTTACGATTTTGACATGCTAATAACTTTGTCGGATTTAAAGCTGCCAAGTTGAAAATTTGTAGGTATCAATATGAGCAAAAGTTGAGATTTTTGAGAGACTTTCAGACACCATCAGTGCAATGGTCTCCCGCTAGAGGGCCACATGTCTAAACATTAAATGCCCTCCCATTTCTTTGCTTTTAATCCGTTTAAGCTGAAACTTGGCAGATATGTATTAGACCATTAGCTGTGACTTTCAAAGGAGGCGAATCCATCTGCAGTTCTCCAGTCTGCCGCTAGAGGGCCAAAGGTCTGAAAGTGAAATCGTTGTCGTCGTTACGATTTTGACATGCTAATAACTTTGTCGGATTTAAAGCTGCCAAGTTGAAAATTTGTAGGTATCAATATGAGCTAAAGTTGAGATTTTTGAGAGACTTTCAGACACCATCAGTGCAATGGTCTCCCGCTAGAGGGCCACATGTCTAAACATTAAATGCCCTCCCATTTCTTTGCTTTTAATCCGTTTAAGCTGAAACTTGGCAGATATGTATTAGACCATTAGCTGTGACTTTCAAAGGAGGCGAATCCATCTGCAGTTCTCCAGTCTGCCGCTAGAGGGCCAAAGGTCTGAAAGTGAAATCGTTGTCGTCGTTACGATTTTGACATGCTAATAACTTTGTCGGATTTAAAGCTGCCAAGTTGAAAATTTGTAGGTATCAATATGAGCTAAAGTTGAGATTTTTGAGAGACTTTCAGACACCATCAGTGCAATGGTCTCCCGCTAGAGGGCCACATGTCTAAACATTAAATGCCCTCCCATTTCTTTGCTTTTAATCCGTTTAAGCTGAAACTTGGCAGATATGTATTAGACCATTAGCTGTGACTTTCAAAGGAGGCGAATCCATCTGCAGTTCTCCAGTCTGCCGCTAGAGGGCCAAATGTCTGAAAGTGAAATCGTTGTCGTCGTTATGATATTGACATGCTTATAACTTTGTCGAATTTAAAGCTGCCAAGTTGAAAATTTGTTTTGTTGAAAATCAGTTCAACAGTCACCCGCTATAGGACTACTTTATGCCTGAAAGTGAATAGATTCTCCCGTCTCATTGATTTTAATCAGTTTAAGCTGAATCTTGCCATATATTCTGGACCACATGCTGCGTCTTTGTGGGGGGGGGGGGGGGGGGGGAGATTTAATCGGTCTGCCGCTATACGACGAAATTTCTGAAAGTGAGATCCGTCTCTCATTTCGTTATCCGTTATTCAAGATGAAACTTGGCCGATGTACGTATGTACTATTCATCCATAGGCTGTGTCTTTGTGGGGCTGGAGACCCTAATCCATCTTCAGTTCTCACTATACCGCTAGAGTCAGAAATGTCTGAATAGAAATGAAAGAGGTAAAAAGTGATTAGGCGAAATCTGCTTAAAATTTGCTAATACAGTAATACTTTCGAATTAGTACTTAAATTAAATTTAAGTCACGTGCTGCGCGAAGGCCCCACTTCGTGTTAATATTATACAAGCTCGCGAGGGTTCATTGAATTGAATTGAAATTGTCACTCCAACCAAATTTATGATGAATCTGGTGGTTGGTTGGTTCTATAATTTCTAGGTTTTTGTAATTCGCCCCCCCCCCCCCTTGCGGCCCACATAGGAACTATAGAAATCTCTGGGGTGTATTTTCCTAAACTTGTTATAGACTACATGTGTACCAAGTTTGGTTCCATTTCATCCGTTATTGACCGACTTATTATAGCGTTTAAAATTCTTGCCACACACACACACACACACATCCCCCCACAAACAAACAAACCAATAAAAGCTGCAGAAACTCGAGCGGAGCTTCAGTGATAATAATACCCCTACGTGGCTCGCCCCACAGTCCGGGGTGCAGTAAAATTCATCCTACCTTACGCCATTGTTATGTTGGCCATCGATTAACCATAAAATCCTTTTAATTACATGGACTGTAAATGGTTTGTGCCCGAAAAATGCTACATTTTGCAATTAATTGTCTGTTTTTTTCCGTAGCAAGAGTAGTATACAATACTATGACACTGGCTTCATGGTCACCCGTAGCCCATCATTACCATCCATTTCTGGTACTGCAGCCAATCAGAAGCCACCATTTCAACCTTTTGCGGTGGTCGTTATTATTTCAACCAATCAGATGTCAGCATTTCATCCGTAACCATGGTAACTTCTCAAGTTCCCGCTTATTCCGCTAGAGGCGTTATTAGTCACCCAACTCTAGTACTGCATCCAATCATAAGCCTTTATTTTACAGGTGTTTGGGTGTCTACACTTAGCATCAGGTAACTTCTACTATTTTTCAAATCGCTATTTTTCACCAACCATTGCATATTCATCTTCACATAGCCTAACCTCACAATGCATGGCTAGCCCCCCATCCCATCGCTACTCAATCCACAGCTGTTACCCACCCACCAACCAACCAATCAACGGTGATGTTTGCCTAACCCTACGGTTATTCACCTTTTCACCACGTTACCACCACGCAACCAACCACTGTATACTGTATATGCTGACAACTCCGTCCAATCATAAGCCTTTATTTTACAAGTGTTTGGATGTCTACAGGTAACTTCTACTATTTTTCAAATCGCTATTTTTCACCAACCAATATTTTCATATTCACCAACCTTTATTTTACAGACGCTAGAGGTGTCTACAGGTAACTTCTACTATTTTTCAAATCGCAATTTTTCAGCAACCAGTATTTTCATATTCACCAACCTTTATTTTACAGGTGCTACGAGTGTCTACAGGTAACTTCTACTATTTTTCACCAGTAACTAAATTTAATTTTGCAATTTTTCAGATAACAAAATATTCAACAGGGTTCGAACTCGGGACCATTATAACTCCCCACATTCCT
>JAUCBJ010001249.1:0-24286 GCA_032718475.1 Nemertoderma westbladi
TGTGGAAGATGCCACTTGATGCTGTAGGTCCGAAATATAGGTGTTCCATGCGGTGTAATCCTTCATGTGTTTGGAATATTGCCTTTTCTTTGACCATGGCATCTTTTTCATGACCATTTCTGAAAACAATTTAGCCTCCTTTAGTTCATGACGGATCTCCTGTGGTGTCTGTACATGGAATTTGGTGCGTTTCGTGCCGTGGTTTTGGGGAGTGTTGTCGATGTTCATTCATATTCCGCCAGATTTTTTGTCAGTTATTACGACGTTCATCACACAGTCATATGACTTTCTTGGGTCTACATCAGTGATGATCTTTTCATTACGGAGGAATTTGATGAGTTCGCTCACTTGGCCACGATAGTGTATGGGTATGGGGTGATGTCGGGGTTGTGTTGGTATAAAATTTGGGTCATAATCAAGGTGAATAGGTGTGGTGCTGAGTTTCCCTATCTTGTTATCAGTAAAGACTGCGCCCTTATGCTTTTCGACAACCAACATTATTTCTGCCAATTTTCCAGGTGTAATTGTTGGTGATGGTGGCCGCTCTGTGAGAACCGTCATGTCAGACCTTCTCTGAGTTTTTGAGGGATGCGATGTTGACTAGATATTTGATCTTTCTCTGTGATGGAGCAAACTCTGTTGGTGTCTCTACCGAATTTATTGTATGTTATAAATCCGAGATCTCTTGCATCATGGTCACTAAGGAGTGGTTCAGGTTGGAATCCATCAACTATGTATACATTGCTGATAATCGAGGCCCCCCTCTGTGTTGCTAAGGTGGTATTGATCATTCCCTTCACATTAAGATTAGAGTTGCTACCCCATGCTCGCAGGTTTGTTTTAGCCGGAACTACTCTCCCCATTGTTAGCGTGTAGTTGGATGGTGGAATTATTGTAAAATCGCTCCCAGTGTCGATGAATAGGTGCTGGACAACGCCCCCAATCTTGATATCCACCCATTTGGAATCCTCGGATATGTTTTTGAGTCTTCCAACGAGAGATATCATTCTGAGGTCATGAGTTCATTCTGAACATACACCAGGCCAATCCGACATCTGTATTCGTGATATTTGTGTATTCATGGCTGTTTCACCATAATTTATTGGAGTATCTGTGTTGTCTATATTATGTTTGTGTATTCTGTGAACCAGTTTGGGGCAAGCAGGTGTCCTGCTGAAGTGGTTGCGCCCTCCACAAGTGAAACATTCTTTGCCATTTGCTGGGCATCTCCTAGGAGCATGGGCTCCTCCACAGTTGTGACACCCAGTCTGTTGATTGTCACTGAAATCTGACTGTCGATCTCGTATGTTCCTTGAACTGTAATTTCCTTGTCGTCTTAGCTTCATGACCCTAAGTGTTTCCATTATCTCGTCTATGTCATCATCATTTATGGCTTGCGCAGTTGTTGTTTCATTTTCAACCCGGCGTATTTGTGTACCATTGTCATCCAGGGTGTGTAGTCCCTCCCGACCTGTTTCCCTGGCCTGGCCCCATTTGAGAAGAGTATCTAGATTGGGGTCTTCAGCAAGGGCCTTTTCCTTTAGACGAGTGTCAGTTATGCCGAAAATTGCGGCATCTCGTACTGCATCGTTGTGGTTGTATGGATGTCCATCAAAGTTGAGAATGTACGTCTTTTTCTCCAAGTCGTTGATGAAATCCATCCAGTTGCGCTCGCCTTGTTTAGAGTTTAGTAAGTTATGCATTGCCATTGCCCTATTTACCAATCATCGAAGCTCTGCTTTTGTCTTTTCGATGACTTGAATATAGGTGTCCGCGGGAACAGCGATATGGTTTGGTGTGGCAGCAATTTCTTCGAATTGGACCTTAGCATGAGTCCGCATGAATTCAACTAATTCGGTTCCGCCCCATGATTTGATGAGTATGATTTTAGCCTTGTCGCCCATTGTGCCAATATGTCATTCTGTTCTCTACCTCTTCCAGCCAATCTTCGAATATCTTTAATCGGACCATTTTGTTCGAACCGAGCTCGCATTGTTTCATTGGTCCCAGTGCTGCTGGATCATTCCCGGAACTGGGTCATAGCGCTGATAGTAACGTTTTAAATTGGGCCTCAGTAAACGTTGCCATTTTGGAGAAATCAGTATCTTTATACAGTATCTGCAGTATTAGTGTAAAATTTGAATATTTACAGTATCTAGTATCTACAGTATCAATTTATTAACTCATCGCCAGTGTAATGTTTCAAAAGTTAGGTGTAATAAGTTGGCAAGGATTTAATAATAAAGTATCTTACATAAGGCTCAGCTCAATCAACCACCACCAAACTGATTACAGATATATAACATTACTTAACCAATAAACAAAGGTCATACATGTTTACAACATGTTAAACAACAGACCACCACCAACTGGGTTATATTAAAAACCACAAAGGCTATACAAGTTTATATTGGGTGAGTATGGACATAACACTTGTCATTGCTCCTAGTTCAACTCTGGATTGATGTAGGCGCTCTTGGTCAAATATAAATGGCTAAATGGCAACATAATTGTGATGCGTGACGTGCTATAGTGATATGTGATGTAGTCATATGTGACGTAGTGATATATTATACATACTACTCAGCAGTAGTCCATCTGCCAACGGACAGTCAAGTGTAGGGATGGGTATGTACCGGGTGTTCCATAATGATTCCCCCCCCCCCCCCCCCTGGCCAGCCAAAACTGCCAGACACGCACCTTAGTATAATATATCATTCGAACGAGAATTTAATTCTGAGCTTGCATGCAAAAATTTAGGGTCCAATACAAAAGTATAAAAATTTTATAGGCAATTCTTTAAACCTGTCTTACTTTTCAATAATTGGGATTTAATCACAATTAAAAAAAATATTAATCAAGCGTTAGTCATCAGCTTTGCAGGTTGCAGCCCTGTTTAAACAGTTATTACATTGTTGACATACATGGTTGATTCTGTCCCTTTCTCTTGGAATCAGCACAGGCAATGCTCTTGCCAGCATTGGTATTGGGTT
The DNA here is from genome assembly GCA_032718475.1 of Nemertoderma westbladi. Lineage (NCBI taxonomy): Eukaryota > Metazoa > Xenacoelomorpha > Nemertodermatida > Nemertodermatidae > Nemertoderma > Nemertoderma westbladi. Next base: position 2,994 of record JAUCBJ010001249.1, read on the forward strand.
TAGCCTTAATGAAGGATAATATTAATATGAAGGATAATAATGAAGATTAATAATAATTGAAGGATAAATCAAGGATTTACGAGTGTTTGTGGTTGTTGGTTTACTGGTAGAATTTCCTCTTCCACCTGCTGCACCAGTGATAATAACCACACTTCCTTTATCCTTGGCCTTACGGCTGGTTTTCAAAGATAATGGTACCAGTAGTTGAGGTCCGCACGAGTAGTTAGATGAGGATGATGAAGCGGAAGATGAAGAGCTGAGTTTTGTAAGTTGTTGTATACCAACTGTACAATCTTAATTTGCATTGAGTTTAAAACAAAAATCAACTGGCTGCATTATTAGTATTATTATTATTCCTTTTAATGGATGACTAGCTCATATAGTTAAACATATGGAATTAACAGTAAATTACAACACACACAATATGGATAGCTCAACAAATAATATTATAATTTTTATTTAATTATGAATTAAGTATACAGTAGAATAATCCGAAGTAGACCTACTGTCTTACTAAGCACTAGCGTTATTCAACATAAATCAAATGAGAGATAGACCATTAATATAACATGTATTTCGGATCGCACATATAATAGAATTCCTAGAAACATCGATGCGTTTGAATAAACTTGATAAGAATTTATTTTGAATGTGAATAAACATAGGTAAGTTAAAAGTATCGAAAGCAGCAGACCTGGACATACTAGTTGTTTCATCGTTAGTCGACCTGGGTATATGGAAATATTCAGACAGTTATTATAAGTATAATTATAAGAATTGAACTAGAGTAATTGAGACGTGACCACAACGCATTACAGTAGGTGTACACAATGCTCTAAAGAGTATTATTTCCACTGCATTACTACAATAACTGAAATTTCGCACCAAACAATTTCCCCAAGCATAAATACATTAAGTTTGTTTACGAATGTCGTAATCATTATTAGTTTAGAATTAGAAAATAATTCGAGTTTCTCATTGAGGGTGACATCTCGCCCCTGCCCTGGTGTGAACCCAGGAGGATGAGATCTGCATGTGCAGTGACTTTGATGAGTGGGAATTCCTGCCTAAATTCTGATATTGTCTGGTGTTTTTTGAGGACAGAAAGTTTATATATCATACTTGCTTGCCAATCTCTAAATGCTATGAAGTCAGTAAGTACTTTGTCAAATTTGTCTCAAATACCAATGTCATCAACATAGCCAATTCTAAGGCAAGATTTCAAGAGTTTGAGCATGGGGGGGAGTCCAAGGCAGAATCCAAAGATAGCAACAGAGTCTTCTTGTGAAAGTCTTCATCAGATTCCAAAACGTCATTACCATAGGATAAGAAGGTTGTATCCTCGTAACAAAGGCTCGATGCATCATATTGATGCATCACATTCAATGAAGTCAATGCACTGGAGCTTCACCACCTCCTGGGACACTGAACCCTAGTTGGAGTGTGGCAAATATGGTGGCAAATTTCTTAGAAGCTGAATCAGAAGCACACTTTGCGGTTAAATGGCACCAGGTCTCTCCAACTGCTATGGGCCTGATCCCACCACAATATTATATTATAACCAAATATATTATAAATTAAAATTATTACACAAAAATCTCCACTTTGGGAAATTGCTATTATCCTTATTACTATTCGTTATGTAACCTGATATTGGATCAAATTCCGAGCTTCTAAAACAAAAATACAATGAATTTAACTAACAGATGGAAGCGGCCGAATTGACGATATTCTATCCTGAAGGTAAGGGTCGATTTCATTGGTTGTCGGGTAGTTACCAGGTCCGAGAATCTGGTGAATACCATCAAAATCGTGTTCGTAAACAATCCAAGTGCCGCACTCAATCTGGAATGTAAAATTGAAATAATATATCGAACCTGTATATCTATAGGGTAGGAAATTCTGTGTATCAATTGTGTAGGACAACCTGAGTAACTATAGGGTAGGGCAACCTGTGTATCAAGGGTTAGACAAACTTGTCGATATTTAGTATATTATGCATTTTGGTCCATAACTTTGCAGTGATAATAATTCATGCAGTAGAAATCAGGAAGCGCCTGTTGGAATTAATTACCTAAATTCTCCATGAATAAAATTATGAAGTGTGGTGATACATATTATTTTTGAAATTTTTTGTAACTTTATGTAATAATAATGTCAGAAATATTATTTCATTATATTATTTGACCAAACCATTAAATTTTTCACTAGAGAGGGTGCTAGTGGCCCCATGACGCAAGTCGTAAGACAGTATGAGTCAAGTGAAAGCTTTTTGTTCTGTAAGCGGATTCAATTCCACTTCATTACCCACCAGAAAATGGGGCTAGTGGCATTTTAGCAATATGTTGGAGATACGAGATTACCAATATCAATCTCGTATCATAACCAACATTGGGGGGGGGGGGGGGGGACACAAGCCCCGAAGCCACATAGAAAGGAAGGTTAGAGGTCAAACCACCTCAGAGGGAACACAGCTAGTAGAGGCTAGCCGCGGGGGGGGGGGGGGGGGAAACACTCCCAGAGAGTGCCAAGGTGACAAGTAGTATATTAGCCAATAGAGGGGAGGGAAGCACATGATAGGGAACATCAAAGCATCCATTGGGTAGAAGGCCAAAGTAGAGTAAGAAGGTGAAGCAATATTCAATGTATTAGCCATATATATTATCTCAGATTGTTAGATTGTTAGATTAGTGCATCAGTTGTGTTATTCAGTTTAGGGCAGTACAGTCATAGTTATTGACCAACACCGCCGTACCGGTAACTATATTCAGTTATTCTGCAGTTTCTACATTGTGCTATTATCGAACGTATTAACTAATAACGAGACAACAATAACTCTCATTGTTTTTACCCAACGGCCTCGGCCAAAGTTATTAGCACAATCCCCAAAGCAGAATGGTGATGCGTACTCTAACTAAACCGGTCGGGATCTCTGATCCCGTCACAGTCAATAACTCCACCCAATTGTCAACATAAACTGTGACTGCAAGAAGGAGAGGAAAGATGGTGGAACAAAGGACGCCCCGAGCTTCAGAAGGAGAGAAGACGCCGCTGCGGACCCCGGACGATACCAACCAAACGATCCGTGAGGCTGCGACGAGACGGTATCAGCCTGCCACGCCGGATTCGCCAACAAGGGACGATCTGGCTGCCCAAGCGGAGGGCGGCCGTCAACCACGAGCGGGAGACGAGTCGACACACGACGGCGGTCGGAGTACCAAAGTCGCCGGCCAGCCACAGACCGAGGGCGACGGACGGCCCACCGGAACGGCGATGGTGGGGCTGCCGGTACGACGCCGAATGAGGAGAGGGGGAGGAGTCAGCGAAGAGAATGTCGGGATGAGTGATTGGCTACGACGGGCCTACAACGCCGCCAAGAAGTTACTGAAGGAGGCCAGAGAGGGAGGAAAGGTAGACCAGCCTAAGTTACAACATAGGCTAGGTGAGTCAAACAAACACTTCCGATACTTCGTCCATTTTGGACAGGGAGAACTGGCGAGTGAGAGAGCGAGGGGGGTCACCACCGAAATGTTCGAACTGTGGCGATCCGGGGTTATGGAGCCTGAAGTAGTGTACGTAGGGCCTTACTTAGTGGATGCTAGGGGAATTAAGTTAGTGGGTTGGGCGGATCCGCACGAGGGCGAACCCGAGGTTAACCCCGAGGATTCGGTCTCGTCGGTTAGCAAGATCCCCAGAAAGTGGGGGAAAGTTAGTAGGACAGAGAGGCGACGGGAGTCCATCGCGACCGTGAAGGGCAAGAAGGGTGTTAGAGATAGATCTTGCGTGTCAACTAGACATGGTGGTGCTGGACCAGAAGGAGTTAGAGAGGCAGCTGGACGAGGGAACCGCATTATTAGAGAAAGAGAGAGAGTTAGCAAGGGAGTGTAAGGAGAGGGCTGAGAGGGTGGCGAGGAACTTTAGAGAGGGTGAGGAGAGAGAAATAAGGGAGGAGAAAGAGCGAGAAGCGAGAGAAGCGAACAAGCGCAATGAGTGAGAAGCGAGAGAGGCGAACGAGCGCAAAGAGTGAGAGGCAAGAGATGCAACGATAATTGAGAGAGAAACTAATGAGCGCAAGGAGCATGAGGCGAGGAGGGTCGAGAGGGTCGCAAGAGAGGCAGAATTAGCGAACCAGAGTCTACGAGAGGATAGAGAAACAGAGAGTGCGGGAAAGCGAATGCGGGATGATATACATGCCCGGTTAAGGGTGCTTATGCAATACCAGGCAAAGCAAAAGCGCCGATTAGAACTGGCACAGTTGGGATTATCAGAGAGTGAGTCCGGTTCGGGTAGTATTTACGAGGAGCCCGAAGTTATGGAAACGTTCATTAATACCCCACTTACAGGCACCGGACGACAGACCCAGGACTGGTGTAACCGTACGGGCAGGGGGGGGGGGATAATAATAATACGTTAGAAGGAGTTAATATTAATAGTGCTGTAGTGGACAACCCTAATCAAACCTTCATTGCAGGAAATAATCTTTTACCTGGTAGTAATAATTTAAATTCAAATATACAAAATAATCCAAATAATAATTTAAATTCAAATATACAAAATAATCCAAATAATCCTAACTTAAATACACAAAATAATTCAAATAATAATCATAATTCCGAACAAAATTGTTTAAATAATTTAATAATTTGGATAATAATATTATTGATAACAGTGCTATTAATACGAACGTAAGGGACACAGGTGGTCCGGCCAGTGAGAGCCTGCAAGGCCACATAGTTATGCAGGGAGTAGCGGGGGTGAGTCAACCCAACAGGAGCCTGCAAGGCCACGCAGTCGCACAGAGAGAGGTGGGGGTGAGTAGACCCAGCCGCAGTAGAGACAATGCGTCGACTAGAGAGGGGTGTAGAAGCGAAGTAGGAGGTAGTGAAGTAAGAAGTGGCAAGTGGGGGGGGGGGGGCTACGGGCGCCCCACCATGGGAGATTAGTGGCGAGAGGGGGGAGGGCAGAGAATGTCCCACAAGAGGGGCGTAGAAGCGAAGTAAGAAGTGGCATGGGGGGGGCTACGGGCGCCCCGCCACGGGAGATTAGTAGCAAGAGGGGGCAGGGGGCAGAGACTGTCCCACAGGCGTCGGCGGATAATACGCGGGGCGAGTTAGGTGAACCGCGGCACCCGATGACGGAGAATAGTAGGGGGATTGCGAGTATCCCCAGGAGCGTCCACCCGGGCAGAGAGAGAGATGTTGACGCCGGGAGCGGGCGAGCGAGAAGACCCACTCCCGGCATCAACGTCAGTCGGAAGAGGGAAGAAGAACAGTGGAGTTTAACCAGGAGAATAGAAGAAGCGTTGCTACGAGCAGCCGGAGAGCGAGGACGGACAGCGAACCGTCGGTAGTAGAGATGGAGTTAGAGAGTCAGTGGGGTCGAACTCCGGGAGATTACTGTCGCCCCGGAGAGACGCAGCCTGGTGAGATATACCGCACACCAGGAGAAGGGTACAGGATGTACCAGTACGAGGACGAGGACAGAAGAGGGGATCGAAGAGAAACTTCCCGACGGGATATAGCTGCCAATCGAGAATACGGTAGTCGCGGGGAGGACTTCTTGGAATATTCGTGAAGATTAAACTTCGGTCCGGAAGGACACAGGCAGACTGCAGGACATACTGTAGGCCTTACTGCACATACTATAGGCCATGCTGGAAGAGATAGTGTAGGCGATAGGGTAGCGCGAACAATGGGATTAGACCCGGAAGTCGTGGCATACATACATACATGGTAGGTAGGCAAGAGGTGGATAGGCATATACCGGTACATGCACACCAGAGGCTAGAGGCTAGCAGCGGGGGGGGGGGGACACTCCCAGAGAGTGCCAAGGTGACAAGTAGTATATTAGCCAATAGAGGGGAGGGAAGCACATGCTAGGGAACAGCAAAGCATCCATTGGGTAGAAGGCCAAAGTAGAGTAAGAAGGTGAAGCAATATTCAATGTATTAGCCATATATATTATCTCAGATTGTTAGATTAGTGCATCAGTTGTGTTATTCAGTTTAGGGCAGTACGGTCATAGTTATTGACCGACACCGCCGTACCGGTACCGGTTATTCCGCAGTTTCTACATTGTGCTATTAACTAATAACCAGACAACAATAACTCTCATTGTTTTTACCCAACGGCCTCGGTCAAAGTTATTAGCACGATCCCCGAAGCAGAACGGTGATGCTTACTCTAACTAAACCGGTCGGGATCTCTGATCCCGTCACATGTTCTGTCTAATAAATTAGTGTAGTATAAGCAGAGGGCGGCCGACAACCACGAGGGAGAGACGAGTCGACGCACAACGGCGGTCGGAGTACCGAAGTCGCTGGCCAGCCACAGGCCGAGGGCGACGGACGGCCCACCGGAACGGCGACGGTGGGGCCGCCAGTACGATGCCGGAGTCAGCGAAGAGGACCTTCAGGATGAGTGATCGGCTACGATGGGCCTACTACACCACCAAGAAACTACTTAAGGAGGCCAAGGAAGGGAGAAAGGTAGACCAGCCAAAACTATACCAGAGGGTAGGTGAGTCGAATAAACACTGTTGCTATTTAGTCCGTTTTGGACAGGGAGAACTGAAGAGTGAGTGAGCAAGGGGGGTTGCCATGGAACTGTTTGAATTGTGAAAAGGACTTCTTGGAATATTCGAGAAGATTAAACTTCGGTCCAGAGGGACACAGGCAGACTGCAGGACATACTGTAGGCCTTACTGCACATACTATAGGCCATGCTGGAAGAGATAAGCGATAGGGTAGCGCGGACAATGGGATTAGATCCGAAAGTAGCGGCATACATACCGGTAAGTAGGCAAGAAGTGGATAGGCCTATACCAGTATCTGAACACCAGTATGACTATAATATGCAGGGATATAACATATACCCAGGGGAGGGGGGAGTTATTGCCAATAGGTGTGTGGGCCCTAATATGGTAACATCAACCCCAATACCAAATATAACACCGGTGGGGGGGGGGGACAGGGTGACATTCCCCATTACAATATCAGCAATACACTCAACCGAGAACAAAAACCCAAACCTCTTGGACCAGAATTGATCATGCGATACAGAGATATGGAGGGGACCATAACCCCCAATGATATATCCAACACAGAAGAGGTCGACAGGCCCGACGGACGAAACGCACCCAGCAACAGGAGAGTCTGTACAGCATCCATCGAGCCCATTAGAAGTACAGGCTGTGGGAATGGCAACACTTATCGATGCGCTTAAGACCAGGATCGAGCTGCCGCCAGTGGAGACGTTTAAATTCGATGGAAGCAGACTGGAAGAATACCTGCAATTAGAAAGAGAATGGTACTACTCGAAATAGTACCAGTGAGAATAACAGGAGAAGGCGGGCATCAGTTACAACATTAATGTTGATCGATAGTGGAGCAGCGTTCATGTTAACGGAGGATTGGGTGGCCGAAAAGATAGGGTTACGAACGAAGTCAAGCAAGATGGCGTTGACCACTATCTCGAGTAAAGACGAAGTCTTTAAGATGAGAACAGGGCGTTGTAAGATAACAGCGGTAAATGGGGGAGAGTGGTGGCTCCCTGATTATGGGGCGACCATCGACCCCATTCAAATAGTACAATCGATTAATAATAAAGCCAGGCGACCCACGAAGAGCGAGGTCAAACAATACCAGTACTTGGACAACATCGATTTCTCAATACCAGAACTGGACGTCCCGAAAGTATCTATCATAGTCGGAATGGACTGCCCGACAGCCAACAGGAGGTTTTCCTGCCGATTTGGAGAAGATGGAGAGAGAGGCCCAATGGCGATTTCCACGCCATTTGGATGGACACTCAGCGGCCCAATCAAGTCTAGAATTCCGTTCAACGTGTTGGAATCCTCAGGGTGCATGTTCCCAGGCACAATGAGAGAAGTGGAGGACGAGGGAGCAGAGGAGAAACCAGAAACAGGCAACGGAGAGAGATCACCGAAACAGTCGACACAAGGATTGCAAGTGATGCTCATACCAGGTGGCTCTGAGGGCGATTTTGCAACAAAGAGACCAAGGGAGCAGGAGTGGTGGAAGGATACGGGTGGAAACCAAGGCGGAGAGGGGCACAGTGGATCTACCGGGCTACCGGATCCGGATCCACTTCCAGCGAGGGAGAAGGATGACGACGAGTTCGGGGAGATGCCACCCATTGAGAGGATCGGCCACTCAGATACTGACTGGGTGGGCAGGAGAGTGGTGACGGCCAGCGGGGCGAGAGCCTTCTGGGATAAACCCGGCAAACGGGCCTGGGTGCACGAGGAGCCAGCGATGGATTTCGCGGGAGGCACGATCAAGCTGGGTGAGCAGCCAGGAACGGCACCACTTATAGTGTTTGGGGAGACAATGCCGAGGGCGGAGGAGAATGGGGAGTATGAATAAGACAGGGTGGAAATGGAGAGGATGTGGGAAGATTAGACCAGCAGAGAAGCCCATGATGAAACGTGACAAAGGAGCCAGGAACGTGGAAGAGGGCGTGTTGTACACACATAAGGGGGTGGCAGAGTGTGAAGGGGCATTAAATAGTAAGCCATTACGTGTACCGAAGGATGACCAGGGGTCATCGGGGGCTTTAATGCCGGCGCACATATTAAGGGGGAGGCCAGCAAAGATGGCATGTACCATTAAGGATGACATGAGGGGCGGCATTCTTCTGCCAGACGACGACAAGATGAAGGGTGGCATTTTGCCACCAGGGGACGACCACGAAGAGATTAGTAACATGACTTGATAGACCCGACTTAAGGGTGAAGGAGAAGGGAAGGTCAATTCCAAAAGAGTTGGAATTGAGAAGAAGAGTGGGGCGAAGATTAAGAGGACCTATAGGGGGGCAGTGGGATAATTGCCTGCTGGAAGAATCGCCCTTAGGTTGTTGAGTCGTCCAATATGTAATATGTTGGAGTGAGGGGGGTGGGATTGAGGGCTAGACACCCTTCTCACACATAAAATAAAATATAAATAATAAAAATAATAAATAAAATAAGACGTGAGATAGTAGAAAGTTAGAAAGTAATAGTAGTAGTTAGTTAGATAGTAGGTAGCACTAGTTAGAAGTTAGTAAGAGTTAGTAAGAAGTTAGAAGTTAGGGAGTGTGGTATATAGACATACCACAAGAGTAGTAGCAGGGTACATAGTGCCGAAGTAGCAGGGTACATAGTACCGAGAGAGTTAGAGGTTGTGGGCACTGAAAGCACCATGTAGAAAGAGAGTAGAGGGTATGGTATGTAGGTATACCATAGAAGTAGTAGCAGAGGGGTTGTGGGCACCGAAAGCGCCATGTAGAAAGAGAATAGAGGGTATGGTATGTAGGTATACCATAGAAGTAGTAGCAGAGGGGTTGTGGGCACCGAAAGTGCCACGTAGAAAGAGAGTAGGGGGTATGGTATGTAGATATACCATAGTAGCAGTATTAGGGTACATAGTAACATAGAAGATAGAAGTTGTGGGCACCGAGAGCGCCACGTAGTAAGAAAGTAAAGGGTATGTAGGCATAGTATAGTAGTAGTAGGGCACATAGTAAGAAGGAAGTAGGAAGGTAGATATGATAATAGCACAGACAGGGGGGAACATAGATAAAATTAAAATAAGACTAAGGAAAATTGGCAGTTTGGGGTGGTCGAGAATAGGACATTGTGGAGCAGTGGGATGGACCATCTCATGGGATTATCTGCCACACGCCGATGGACTGGGGTAAGTTCCAAGAGGAGTACGGAGTGGAACTGGCGAACTCACTGAAATAGGGAGCGAGGCCAGGGAAACAGGAGATATATCAGATCCGAAGGGGAGCGATAAAGATATATCAGAAAAGATATTTCTTACAGGAGGATTGGATAATGATAGGTTTATTAAACCTATTCAAGGCCGTGGTTATCGGAAGAGAGCTGACGGCGTTTCTGCTATCAGGAACACCTCTAGATCACAGGAGAGCCTTTAAGGTGGCCTCTGAGGGTCTTGTAGACCACCCGGGGCTGAAGGGTGAGTCGGTACACTACGGTAGCCGACACATAGTGGACAAAGAGGTGGACACACCGTACAAGAGATGGAAGAAGTTGGTAACATATTCGAGGGCCTATGGGGATTCCCCCAGGGGAGTTGGTGAGGATACCAAAGGGACGCCAACCATCGATTAAGTAATATAAGTACTAACAATATAAGTACTATAGTGATATATAACCTTTTCCAATTAACTACTGGGAATGGGGACCAATTGACTATGACAGAAGGACGAGACACTAGACGAATCACGCTTCTTGAGTGCGATGGCACAAAAGGGGAGGGTGAGGCTCGTCAGGGGTAGGTGGAGACATCAGACGGATCCCATTTCTCAAGTGCGGCCACACTGATGAGAATGTGGGAGCCTGACAGGAGGGGGCAGAGAACCAAACAAATGGGTTTAGTGCGAGAAAAACATGGAGAGGAGGTGTTGACATGCGTGGAAGTGAGAGGAGTTCAATTCAAGTGTGGGGAGCGAGCAGTAAGAGAGAGAGTAAGGGACAACGAGGTCCGCAAGAAAGAGAGTGAGGGACAAAGAGGTCCGAGAGTAAGTGAGGTTTTAGAAAATTGTGCGAAGAGAGTCCATAATTGTCTCGAACAGAGACACCAGAAACCTTGGTGCAACATAGCTCGCGATTGCACCAAGGAGGGGTAGCAATAACATACCCAGGGGGGGGGGGGCGGCCTGGAAAGCCAACCTCGAGAAAAGAACTCCACCCCACACCCGATAGTAAATTGGGTTCCAGCGGAATTGAAGCGCACTTAAGGTTGATGCTATCTTCTCACCGGGAAGATAGCATGGGGGGAAGTGTAAGCGGATTCAATTCCACTTCATTACCCACCAGAAAATGGGACCAGTGGCATTTAGCAATATGTTGGGGATACGAGATTACCAATATTAATCTCGTCTCATAACCAACATTGGGGGGGGGGGGCGACACAAGCCCCAAAGCCACAGAGAGAGGTGAGAGGTCAAACCACCTCGGAGGGAATACAGCTAGAAGAGGCTAGCAGCGGGGGGAAACACTCACAGGGAGTGCCAAAGTGACAATTAACATATTAGCCAATAGTGGGGAGGGAAGCACGTGATTAGGGACAGGAAAGCATCCATTGGGTACAGAGGGCCAAAGTACAGTATGAGGTGAAATCAATATTCATGTGTGTTAAACATATATTATCTTACATTACTGATTTACATTACTGACTTGTCATAATGTTTCAACACTTTTCAATTGGCACTGCATCAGTAGAAAGTGATTCTAATTATATATATCTTGTATTAATAATATTGAAGCCATATAATCATTTTTGCCATTTTGATGCCATATAATTAATATTTTAAATTTCGACAAGGCAATTAAATTTTTTCACTATGCTAAGTCTTACTCTAATAATTCCTGCGTCTGTCCAATATTAGATTATTCAGCTGATGTTTGGGGATATTTAGCAACCACTGATATTGAAACAGCATAATGGAAAGGTATGCGCTCTTTTGAAGGTGTTTATAAGTGCGCCCCCATCATAGAGGTTGAGGGTGATATGGGCTGGGTCGATGTGGCTATGGGTCGATTTCAGAGCAAGTCTAAGTACCTGTCAGGTTTGTCATACCTCTGATGTTGAGGATGAGCTTCACTTCCTCTGTGTCTGCCGGGCGCTGGACCGATCATCGCTACCCGATACTATTAGTAACTTGTCAGCCTTAAGTTCCAACTTAATTATTGGATGACCAGGAGTCGGCTTATAGTTATACCGAAATTATATTATTTATGTTGATTCTGTAATTATTGTATTATGCAGTAAATATGTAGGTTGTAAATATATTTTGATCTTTTAGAAGGTGATAATAATATAAGTTCTGTCTTATCTGTATTAAGTTACATGCATAATGTCCCAAATAGCTTCTCAATATTCATTATTTGATCATTTTTACTATTTTTATAGCATTTGCAGGATTTTTATCTGTGCAGTCATCATTAGTGTATCATCTGCATATTGTATGGTTTCTGTAAGTTTTGTGTGAGATGGAATATCATATATAAGTTAGGATGTCCATGCAGTACAATCTACAGATTAGCAGACATGGAAGATGGTTCTTAACAAAATAACAATGTATATTATAATCACTTACTTTGATGCTTGAAGTCTTGTCATTAAGATTTCCAAGAGATTCTCTTTTGCTCGCCATTAGAAATTCTTTCGATTCGCCTTGATAGTTTGAATCACGGTATAGAGTAATTTTATGACAATCCTAAAATATAAATTATTATTGTTTGCTCCAATGGTAATATTTTTCAATATACAATAACAATAATGTGTGCGAAATTTTTTGTGAATTGACATTTGCCATTGAAAGATATATAAAAATATAAAGCCACTATTTAAAAGGACATGCCAGGTTTTGGATATAATGTAAAAATTCATTTAGCACTGCCTAAATAAATTTCATAATTTGATAAATAATTATTTTTAAATAAATATCAATGTTGTCAAACTTATTTTGAAAATGCCATACATTAAGGTATAAAAGTAATAAACAATAATAGTTAATCCCACAACAACAAACATGGCCAAACAAGGTGTAAAGAGCAAATCACTACATCCTCTACAATTAAAATTTTATTTTTTAATTTTATTTTAACTTAAAATTTTATAGTAGGCCTAACTCCCCTCTTTTGAAATTTTGAGTTTTCAAAATAATTTATTTACTTCATTTTCATTCCATTTTGATAGTATTATTGACTTAATATGCCAACTTACATTTCTGTCCTGAGTGTTAACAAGCTTCACAGATGATATTCTATCCCCCAAGAAATTCCCCAAGTTGCCATGGTGCGAATATTTACCCACTGATAATGTTTTCTGGACACCGCCGTAGTCAGGATGTCTGCGAAATAATATTGAAAAATATACTGGATAAACTACATACCTGTATGATAATAAATTGGATGGGGAAGAATTATTATTGTTCAAAGAATCATAATGCGAATTATATTTACCATGTGTGATTTTAAATCATAATGCGAATTATATTTGCCATGTGTGATTTTAAATCATAATGCGAATTATATTTGCCATGTGTGATTTTAAATCATAATGCGAATTATATTTGCCATGTGTGATTTTAAATCATAATGCGAATTATATTTGCCATGTGTGATTTTAAATCATAATGCGAATTATATTTGCCATGTGTGATTTTAAATCATAATGCGAATTATATTTGCCATGTGTGATTTTAAATCATAATTATTTTGTTTATTAACATATTGATTACGCCAATGGGAAGAACACCAGGATTTCACTTTTCGGTCGACTTTTTATTGGAATTTTATATATGAAGATTTTTTTTTTTTAATGTATCTTTATTAAATGTTTTATAGCGCTTATTTCTGTCTTATAACCTGTACATATACTAAGTCGTTTATTGTTTTGGTTAGATTCAGCCCTTCTGTACCCTGTGTTTTTGGTGAAAACCTGGTATTCTTCACATGGGGCTAACTGCAAAGTGAATATAACGGCAAAAAGTCTGGTATTCTTCACATGGGGGTAACTGCAAAGTGAAATATAACGGCAAAAAGTCTGGTATTCTTCACATGGGAGTAACTGCAAAGTGAAATATAACGGGAGAAAGTCTGGTATTCTTCATATGGACCCTTGAATATAATAAAACAAATTAGATTTATACTAAAACATTAAATGTAATGTTGTCTTTGGCCATTAGGCCAGGGATTACACTCAATATTAATGCCCAGTACGCTCAGTATATCACCTCTTCCTCACAACAATTTTTAAATTGGGTACCGTCGACTCCGATCAGCCGGGACCCAATTTCCTCGCTTCTCACACGTCTCATTAGTCCCAGGACTCATCCCCTTCCCTGACCCGCTCCCTACACTTCCCAGATGTTACAGATGTCATTCAACTCATCGTATTCTATCACTCATGCTGGATTCCTGTAGTCTCACTCATTAGGCCTTCACACTTGATAAATGGTATCCATCCATTGTATCATCCTCCTGTTTCAGTCAGTGTGAGTCCCCCGTCCCACTAGCTAATACTTAGTACATACTTGGTTTCAATTATATTGACTATTAATTAAGTTCGAGTATTATTAGTATTAGTATTATTATTATGCATTCTTAGAGCTTTAGGAGCACTACTACAGCTTGTGGCAAAAGCCTAAACTCTATCAATTCCTCATATGCTATTCTAGAAAGTAATGCAAGAAAGTCAAGCAGATTGATTCAACTCACACCATTGTTGGATCAACAGAAGCTTATCAGGATGTCTTCTTGGACTAAATTCGCACAAATTGAGTAAAACTATTGTTTGCCTCAACTACTGCTTGACTCATGACAAGCATTTGCACGGATGCATAGATCTTACTTTATCTTAAATACGAATAAAAAATTAATTTGCTAATTTGATTTCACATTTGATCACTTCCAATCTGTTTGTCTGTCTGACTGGCTTTTTAATATTATTTTTTGAAAATTAAGTATATATTTTTATAAGTATAACTAACTCTGCTAGTAACCATGTCCCTGACATGATTATGGCAGAAGAGATCCTGTCATGGAATCCGAAATTATGGAGATTGGGTTCGCTGTGATCCAGAGTCATGGAACGCCCAGTGTAGTCGGGGTGTTCAAACAGGTCTATATAGGAACCGGTACCGTCTAGTGTAGTCAATGCCTTCACGCTATGAAATTTATTAATAAAAATATTAATGATAATACAATTAGCAACAGTGAATTTCTTTTCATATAAGAAAGTAAATAATTGATAATATCTTATAGTATTTCCTTGTTTTTGATGACGATGGGTCTCTATTCTCCCTGTAACTAATAAGTACAATGTGCTGTTATATCAGAGTACGATATAATATTATTGGGTTGAACATTGTGGGCAAGGCGGGTTAAAACTGTTATAAGGTATATTATATGCCTCCAATATATGACTTGAAGTTATTGTATAATAGAAGGAGATAATTTGACATAATATTGTAATGTTATACTGTATATATATACTATATATATACTGTTATATCTGACTTTATTTTATGTTTTAAATATAATACAATTATAAGGTAAGTTGTCAAGCTTTTCTTACTAATGATAAATTAATATTAATTGTATTACCCACCTTGAAATAGAGTTGTCAACAGGACCCATATTTCCCCAGGTTCCAGCATTCGGGTAGTTTCCAGGTTTTAGTATCGCTTTTTTACCACTGTAATTGTCTTGGTAAATCATCCACCTAAGGCAAGATAATAATTTCTACCAATTCTGAATGGGATAATCTTGAATGCAAAAAATTTCCGTGCTACTTTTCAGACCATGAAGGGTGGTTAAGTGGTAACACCTAGTTAATAATAATAATAATAATAATATATATTTATTTATATAGCGCCAAATTTACATCATTTACGTACTCTAAGGCGCTGACAACACATAATACACAGTAATTAATAGTTCGTGACTGCAATGGCAATAGTTTGAGGTAAAATCAACTAAATTAATGTAGTAATAAAAAACCAACAATAAAAACATCATAAAATATAGTAAAAACAAACAATAAAAACGATCATAGCAGATATTCCAATCTTACGGGTTAAGTTAATTAGTAATTAATGGCAATAGTTGTGAAATAAAATTATCCAATTAATTAATTTAAAAAAAATGTCAGTCGTCCATAAAAACAAATAAATAATGTTTAGTTTAGATTTAACTTCATAGGCACAGCGTAATATAGGACACTAGTTCACGTGGTATTCCAGATTGTACAGGTGAGTTTTTAGACGTTTCTTAAAATCGCAAAAAAAAGGCACGAAAAATCGCTTTTTGCAATTTGAATTGTTTGCTACGTGTAATTTTCGTCCCACCAGACAAGCATCAAAATTGGCAGTTGCGTTACCACGAATGATTTGTAACGTGTTGTATCGTGATCAGCTACCTTGAAAACCAGTATAGCTTCAGAATTACCAAACCAAAGGCATAATTTGACAGTTTATAATTTTGTGCTAGGCTTACTTGTAATTTTCGTTCTGGGGCACTAGAATAGCACCAAAAT
Source organism: Nemertoderma westbladi (assembly GCA_032718475.1). Taxonomy (NCBI): domain Eukaryota; kingdom Metazoa; phylum Xenacoelomorpha; order Nemertodermatida; family Nemertodermatidae; genus Nemertoderma; species Nemertoderma westbladi. The sequence continues at coordinate 19,063 of JAUCBJ010001249.1, forward strand.
TGGGTTTGCATTACCAGAAATATTTATAACTAGTTTCATCGTAATCAGCGCCCTCGAAAACACGTGCGTTCAGAATTATCAAACCAAACACAAAATTTTAATTTTGACATTTTTTTACTTGTACTTTTCATACTGGGGGACCAAAATAGCACAAAAAATGATGGGTGCTTTTCCAAAAAATATTTTTAACAAGTTTTATCGTGATCAGTAACCTAGAAAACCCTATTATTTAATAGGTTCAGCCACTCTACTCTGCTTCAGTTTCCATAATAAATTCTAAATTATTAGTGTATTAACTTGTTTGTACAATAACTAACCGAATAGGCTATATTCTACGATAATCTAAAAAAACAAGTGTATACGGTGCTTAGTACTATTACTAGTATAATACAGTTTGAATTTCGCTCTAATAAAACCCAATAACGACCAATAAACCAATGCATACACCCCAATAACGACCAATAAACCAATGAAAACACCCCAATAACGACCAATAAACCAATGAAAACAGTCGATTTTAAGAGCCAAACTTTAAACGCGTTTTTCTCAGAATGAACATTTTTCCCCAGGTCCCTTTTCTCGCAACCAGCCACATATTTCTATTATTATACCGGTACGATTTATTATTTGACGCGGTTATGTTTTAATCAAATTTTGTACCATAACAAATTGCAATTTATCTGCCTGTTTAAGACGTTATCCGGTGGTTGGTGGGTAGTGAATCCTTCAGTTGTATCAGTAGGCTGGCGTCAAGCAGTATCAGCTCCAGAATCAGAATGCAGTAACAGCCAATCACTTAAAAAAAAATTTTCATGACAAATCCTTCATAGTCTTCGATTCCGGTTTTAGGGTTTTTGGTATAACCATCGTCGAAAGCTCCATTTTAAAAAAGGTGTTCTCCTGGTCCTCTTTGTTTAGATGATAGTTTCACGATCGTCGATCTTTGGTGGAAGACAAGTTGATGGGGGGGGGGGGGGTAAGGTTTGATGGGCAACCCGGAAAACCGGCGCCAACGCAAATTACGGTACTTAAAATATAGCTCTATACAACAGAATTAGCTTTCAGTAGTTCAACTGGTATGTATGACGAGTTGGATTACACTCCTGTTGCATGATGACAGACATTCATTTGTATATAGGATCCAAATGTATAGTTTGTCCTATGTAGTTACGTTAGGTTTGCCCAACGCTGATACGTTTCTATATGTGCTATTAGATCGAACCGTGTAGGTTGTCCAGTGCGGTCACGTTTCGTTTACCAAACGCTGATACGTTTCTATGTCACATGACCCATGTCCTCGCCAGCCCATAGGTGCAATAGGGTCGAAACATAACTGTTTGGCCAACCAGTAGATCCGACCAATCAGACACGAGCTGTGGCCAATCAGATTTCAGAAAGTTCCGATCCCGATTTGCATAATGTCTGGCTATAAAAGGGCCTGTTTTGTCACTTTCCTCACCTTCTTGCACCTTCACCCTCTGCTAGCGAAAGCCCCTGACTTTTACAACAGTAAAAGTTCTTATATTTTTAGTAACATTTTTATCTGTAAATAGTATTTCTGTATTTCTGCAATTTCTGTGATATCTTTTAACTGCTAACTCATTCTAATGATATAATAATGTTCTGGCAGTTCTCAGAGATCTCTAATTGTTTTCACCTCAACTTCCCTTCCAATTATACAGTCCACTTCATTGAACACTTAACGGGAGGTGTCGAATAGCCCTCTCACTTGGTTTTTTTTTTTACTCAAAAGCCTCCATATATTATGATATGATATGAACAAACAATAATCCAAATATAAAAACGCACATAAACAAGTAAAAATATAACCCACTTCTAGCGGCCGACCGGAACCCACGGAGGCACATCAGGGACGACCGGAGTAAGGCGAAGTTGATGCGTCACCGCACCCATGCTACCGACTCTGGGTAGGGAACCTGTCGTTTCTCCGACAACTTCAACGCCAGCCGCTTAACAAACTGCTTCGCAGCCGGCGCCGAAAGCGGAAAATATGAGGGGGGTGAAGGTTGAGTGCTCAACCTCACGGATCCGCTCCTCATATCTCCAGATCTTCCTCACCTCGTGATGGAGGTGGGCGGCGTCCAGCGACATCGCTGCGTTGGTGTCCGCCAGCCGGTTGAACACCGACACGTCGATGAACATCTTCTGGAAGCGGTTGCCCCAGAATTCGCTCACCGACACATCGAGTCTCGCCTGCTGGTCCGTCGAGGTGGACCGGAGAGTGAAGGACTCCCCCCATCAGCGGCTGGAGCAACGGCCCCACAGCCACGTTGTGGTCCCCCTCTCACTTGGTAAGACCTGACGGAACAGGTGCAGTCTCACTCTCTCTCTCGCTCTCTCTCTCACAACTCTGCGCCATTCCTCACAGCTGTACGTAGCTTATGTATAGGGCCTTGTTTAATAAGCCAATGAAGTCTGATTTGTTACTGTCATGCAATCGTTAGTATCAACCTTTAGTTTAGAGGTGTATCTGAATACAGGTGACTGTAGTCACAGGGCTTCCATTGACAGGAGTGTCTTCACGTACAGTATGTGTGTATTATTTAGAAAATAAAGCATTAAAAACACACTGGTAATGATTTTTTTTAATATATTTATAAAATAATAAAATAATTATCTGAAATGTCGATGATATAGAAAATGGCCGGTCATTAATAAAAATTGCTATTGCTATGCAGCATTAGCTAAAGACCCGTTAACACTCACCGGTGCGAGAGCTGTTCACTACCGTTGACAGGTAGTTTGGGCCCACTGCAATACCGCAGGGTCGTTCACACTCAGCGGTGTACCGCTGGCCCTGTGGTATTCCGTTGGATGTAAACAGGCCTTAAGTCAAGCAAAATGTATTTACGTGTGGTATTTAAAAGGTATTTACGTGTGGTATTTTCGCGAGCCAAATATTGGCCATATGGTAATGGTAAATAGCTGTAATGCAATTGCTAATAATAGCGATTGCTAGTTTTCTAATGGAAGAATGTTGTTTGCAAACCTCAATATTATGCATTACTGATATTCATACAACCACTATGTGTTATATACTGTATAATATATGAAATTATAAAGAAATTACTATTGCTAATCTACACGTTTCGGAATGGCGCCAATAGGATTAACTAATTGTAAATTATATTTACGGTGCTAGAATGCTAAGGCTGTAATCTATAACTCCATCGTCGTAAACGGCCTCCCACGTGGTCTGAACTCTCGCTGTCTCCAACAACTTCAACCACTGATCTCGTGTCCATTTTGATGTAGTATTTATTTCCCCCAATCGAACTGTATTTCCCTTACGAAAACCTATCTCAAGGCCTATGTTACTGAAATTGACATCAATATCTTTTTTAACTACGAAATATGTAGAAACATAGTTCAACTCCGATGTTTCAACAAACTGTACTTTTCTTTCAAAGTTGCGAGTGTCTAAGTCGCACCCAAACTCTTCATTTAGTCTGTTAACCCAGTTGTATGTGAACCTCTCACCCGCCCCCCCTTTCTCCCCGTAAGCCTTGAGTAGTCGTTTTACGGATTGGGTTTTATCCGCTCCAATCAGCATCCGACCTCCGGTACCGATATTATGAAACACTCGGGAAATAAACTCACCCTGGTCGCGATACTTTAAACCACCTAGAGAACTCCCAAGAAACATAACTAAACTCATCACCGGGCGAGACATCGCGGAGACTATTCGTCCATACTCCTCCAAACACGAGGAATATTCTCCTTGGATCGTAGATATTTGAAAATTTTTATCGCCGTACTTGTTGAGCAAATATGCTTTCCCGTCATCCAATGCATCATGACTGATGTCCAAAGTGTACATGTGTACATTGGCATTTTGTTTAAGAAATGCATCAATAATGATACAGGTTTTGGAACTGTTTCCAGCTCCCAGATCTATCAGATTTATAGTCTGTGCAACTTCTTCCGCACCATTATTCCCTGTCTCTGCGACGGCGTGGAGAATTTCTCTTACAGCCGCATCTATATTGTCCCGTAGTAGTTGAGTTTCTATTCTGTACAAATAATAGGAAACATCTTTGCCCTCAGATAAACCCTCATAGAATTGGGATCCCAACTTGTCGTATAAATATTCTAATGGAATCCATTTTTCGAATTTCGACGTCAATCCCCTAACAACTTGTTTCTGGAGAAAAGATAAGCATTCCATATTTAATGATATTTGATACTGATTTATTATTCTATATGTACTGATTATTGATTGTATTTACTGATTATTAGTTTATAAAAAATCAAAGAAAAAAAGTAGATTGGTATATAATCTACTAAAAAGTACACAATATAATTTTCATAAAAAATCGTAATGTTTTTTGATTTTCCGTTGCAGCATTGTTAAAAAGAGCATCGAATTAGGTTTACATAAATAAACGAGTGTCTTTAACACGGATTGGTTCCATTTTCACCCAAAGATGTACTTGATTTTGTGATATTTTTCGTCAAATTATTGGGGTTCCTAACGTTTAAATTGTCATTTTGGAATGATTAGGAAATTCATATCCTATTTAAACAACTAATTGCAATTGCTAAAACATGCACCGCATACTAGGGGTATCTTCCACGCTAGAACAATGGAAATACTAGAGTTGTTCAACGTTATTGGTAACTTTGCAAATTAGGGCCTACCCAGAGAGAAATTCTCCAAAACTTTAACCAAAAAGTTTATTTGTTTATTAAAAACGGAGGTAACATAATTAAACAAAAATTTAAACCATAACAAGTGTTTAAACACTTATGGGCCTCCAATTGTGGGCTTAGTAATTTAATATTTATTAATGACTACTAAATTACTAAATTTGGCATTAACTACACAGTAGCCTTGCCAACTACTGTAATACGTCTCTGCCTGTTTGCCTCTACGGTGCATATAAAGGAAAACTAATTTACTGGGTTCTCTAATTGTGTTTTGACCAAATAATTAGTCTATAAATGAATGTCGATTGATATGATGATATGAATTAGTCTATGAATAAAGCTATGAATTCTCAGAAATTAAACAAAAATACGCCAAAAAATATACCTACAGAAGTCTGTTGTAAGCAGGGGACAGTGGTGATTCACTCGCGAGGAAATCAACCAATCAACTCCCATACAAAAGCGATCCCGATGTATATCAGCACTTATAGCACTCATATTGGATCTTATTTTAACAAAAATTTATTAAAAAAACTTCATTTTTATTACAGTT
>JAUCBJ010001250.1:0-44150 GCA_032718475.1 Nemertoderma westbladi
CGGTTCTATGCCTCTATCTGAGTCGCAGATCGTTACATCTAATAAACTGTCTGACAGGTTCTGCTTAGTATCAGACATGTTTATGTGTACAGTTGAATGTCTACTGCTGTATTACAGTCTGAGCAAGTCTAGTAACGCAGTATTAACTGCTAGCCTAGTAATTAATTACCGGTACTGCTACTCAGTGTAGCGTGATATATATAATATATTAGAATACCGGTATGCTTATAGTATATATAACTATTATTACAGACTAGGTTTATCACAGAATACCGGTATAATTTTAGCACAAATATATATAAATATATAATAGGCCTATCTGGAATACCGGTATACAGCTTACAGTTTTGTAGTATATATAATTATAATTCTGGACTAGAATTAATTATAAAGTACCGGTATAATTTCAGCCTAAATTTATAGAAATAAAGATAATAGGCCTATCGTAAATACCAGTATATCAATTATTTTAAATAATTGAATTTCTGAATTTTAGGGTTACTTGGTTACTTTACTTACTTTATTACCGTTTTTTGAGCAGTAATCCAACTGATATTGAGACCTAATGGTTGTATGGTAGGCCTACTATTTCTAAATCGTTAGATTTGATTTATAATATATATATACCCGTTTTAATGGGTTTTGTCAATGTTTGAAATAAATGTTATTATTTCTGGGGAGTAATCACTACACAAAGCGGTGCGCTTTCAGTGAAGTGTTACTTATAGGACACTAAAACAAATAATACTAATTTACCTAAGTTACTTAATACTACAAATTACGTACAATTCGGGTGAGATTACAATCTCTAAATAAACACAAAAATTTACAAAACACAAAATACGAATTTTCAGGGTAATTTTACAAGAAGTCTACAAACCAGCCTAACAAAGGGTTAGAAATCTGGTTATTACAACGGACAGGGTACTGCGGTATTTGAAAATAATAAGTAGTAGTAAATACACTGCGTTGTCCAGATAGGAAAATACCACCGCCTGACGACCTATAGCCGTATCGCTATAGGCACTACTTTATGTATCACGGAGTGTTCCTACCTAGAAGTTAATAGAGCTAATCGAACGTGCCTATCAACCACTTTACAACACAAATATAATGCCTACACTAATTACTCTCGGAAAGCACTGTACACTAAACCCTAAATTAGGTACGAGTACTTGTACAACATATAATCAGTAGTTAAATATACTTGAACAGCTAAAAGAACCACGGCATCTGCTGGAGTGACCGGTGCACAAAATCACCAGTCTTTACCTACGCCAAGCAGCCCGTGTAGTACCGGGGTTAATTTAACTATAGCGGTATGTATAACAAACACAATTATTGTAGGAACAAACTTGGGGAATGAATGTTGCGAATAATCGCATAAACTCTGAATAATAAATATTACGCTACGCGTACAAACCACTCAAACAAAATGCAGACCAAACACTGACAGACTACTATCAAGCCTAAATAAACTACAGGACATGCAGACTCCGAAATGATTAGGTAGTATGCGTTCTAACCCAGTAGTACGACTTATTCTTTAGTTGGGGGTTTACCTTACAGCATTGGCTGCCCCTACTTCCTAACCGTTCTTTATCGGACAGAGGCTCTACACACACTGCAATCCGTTCAGACCTAATAACAGCCAGACAACTATCCAGCCTACAAATTATCTAAATAAATATTATACGCTACCCGTACAGACTTACACAAACAAAGTACAGACTAAACGATGGCAGACTACTCTCAAGCCTAAATAAACTACAGGACATGCAGACTCCGAAATGATTAGGTAGTATGCGTTCTAACCCAGTAGTACGACTTATTCTTTAGTTGGGGGTTTACCTTACAGCATTGGCTGCCCCTACTTCCTAACCGTTCTTTATCGGACAGGTGATCTACACACACTGCAATCCGTTCAGACTTAACAACAATCAGACAACAGCTCAGCCTACAAATTGTCTGTACAATCTGATCAGGCTTACACGCCTTCTGTTCAATACTGGCCTACAAACAAATAAAACTTGACAGAAATAAGTAAAAATCTCAATAAAAAACCAGGGCGGGCCCTCCCTGATTAATTATTAAGGCCTACCGGTATATAATTATCAAAATCGAATAATACTGCTGTACCTGTACTGCTGTAGGTACCGGTCCGGGTGGTTAGGTAGTCAGGCCTACTGGGTACCGGTTGCCGGTACTTCCGCTTTATTGCCTACTGCAATACAGAAGCAATATCCGTTATTGTTCGCGCTTTCAGACCTTTGGCAGTTTAACCCGCCAAATTAGGATGTCTTCTAGATAATAAATCACTTTTAGCCTCTGACAAGTATTTGATTCACTACACTAGTCGAAACCAATCGGTGCGCGATCATTCACCCGCTGGATATACCCGGGAGATTGGGTTCGACGGCTTAATCGTATTGCTATGTAAGCCTAATGTATTATTCGACTGACAGTATTATATAATCTCTGACAATATTATTCACCTTCGGGGAATATTAACAGTTCCTTTAGGACGTGGCGCTCTATCTATATAAACAGAGTTATGACTTAAACTACTCACAACGATATGGCTTAGTTACAATTCACATATATGGCGCATTCTTTAGGAAATGCTTCGTTATCAGTCTCACTCATACACAATGCTGCACAATACTGCACACTGCTCTGCCGATCTTCACTGATTTTAGTCACATATAAAAGGAACACGGACCGAATCATGTAGGGTCTATCAAATAACATTAGATTCACTTCAAACCACTTTAACATAAGTCACAATCGTTATATGTAACCTTTCTCTCTTACCTTCGGTATATCAAGAATATTGGGTTTTCGGGGTTATTTATCGTTATTCCAAATATAATAATTCATCAACCATATTATGAAGAACCGACAGTAAATAGCAGTATAACAATATAAAAGTATGCACAGGTTGTTTGATTAGGTATGGTAAGTTATGTTATGTTATGATAACGGATATATGTCCTTATAATTAAGCCTACTAGTGTAAGGCTAAAAACTGAAAACACGGAGGTGCCAAAAGCCGGTTCTTAGGCTCTGGGCAAAAACATAACACTGAACTACTGAGCCTCTGTATACACCTCCAACACAGAGACAACAAACGCTCTGATTGGTCAACCGAACAACGAGAGAACAAAGAAACAAAGAAACGTCGACGTGGCAATATCAGCTGTTAGCCATCGTCATGGTAGCGACACTGTTTTCAAGAGTATCTAGCTTATCGCGTCACGAGATTGTGGATTATGTCCTCTAAAGTACAAATACAGTACAAATACATAAGAAATGACTTTTATGTCCTCTAAAACACCAGTACAGCAAGGACACGGCCTTTTTATGCCTGACAAACCAACTACAGAGTACTTTAAGGGAAAATAACCGGTTAATGACGCAAAAGCTTTTACATTGGTACAGAAGTAAATTTTCTGGATTTGACTATTTTTATTGATGACAGTGGATACATCCAAACTAAAAATTATCACAAGCCTATGGACGTACATCAGTATTTGTGTCCTTCAAGCGCACATCCACGTTCACAGATTCAAAACATCCCTTATGGTGTAGCTTTACGCTTGCGCAGGAATTGTAGTTTAGAATCAGATCTTTTTTCTAGTCTCATTGAGTATGGTTCTGCATTTGTCGCGAGAGGCTGGGATGAGAAAATTGTTGCTCAACAATTTGCTTCTGCAGCAGTCAGTACGCAGTTTCAGGCCCTTAAAGTAAAAAAAGACAAGCCTAGAAAGAATAAAAAGAAACAACTTTTCTATGTACACAATAATGACCCTCTATTACCTAACCCCAAGGTGATTATTTCAAAACATTCCACAATTCTAGATGAACATTCAATGACAAAATCTTTTTGGAATAGTCATAAATTGGAAGTTGTAACTCGCCGCGCACCAACCTTAAAGAATATCCTTGCGCCATCCAGACTGAGGTGTACAAGGGAACTTTCACCTTGTGATTTTCTAGGAGTTCATAAATGTGACAGAGCGGCATGTGTCCCCTGTAAAGTATTATTACCTTTAAAATATGTCAGCTCAACAACTAACAAAAGCCACAGGGTTTATATAAAGAATGATTTATCTTGCAATGCTAAAAATGTTATTTATGTGGTGACTTGCCTTAAATGTAACTTATTTGGTATCGGTTCAACAGAGGACTTAAAGCCTAGGATAGCCAACTACAAGACAAAGATAATTAATGACAAACCATCGACTGCCATCGACAGACATTTTACTACCTCGGGTCATTCTTACAATGCACACTTCAGAATTACACCATTTGATTGTCTACCGATCTCAGCAAACAAAAAACAGAACCGACAAAAACTCAGAATTAAAGAGGGAGAATGGCAGTGCCGGTTGGAAACTTTACAACCAATGGGTTTGAATGTTCTCAACGAGGCGGTGATCAATAACTTTGGACTTGATGTTTTCAATCCTTAAGAATTATAAAGATTAAAGATTCACAGATTTAACAAACTCATTAGTTGCTAGGGTAGTATTATTATTTGTAGTGCATTAATTCTAGAATATCGTTTATTTGAAAAAGATAGAGAGAGCTATCGAAAGCTAATAATAATAAAAAAATAAATTTTTAGTGATTGATCATATATAAAAAAAAAAAAAAAATAAAAAAAAAAAAAATAAAAAAAAAAAAAAAAATAAAAAAAAAAAAATAAAAAAAAAAAAAAAGAGAATATCGTTTATTTGAAAAAGATAGAGAGAGCTATCGAAAGCTAATAATAATAAAAAAATAAATTTTTAGTGATTGATCATATAAGTTGTCACTTTTTGAAATCTTAAAATATTATTATACTAAAACAACTTGATCTCACACCCTACAGTCATATTCCCTAACTTTCTTTACTTAATTTAAACTTATATAATTATTTATATATATATTATTTATATATATATTATTATTTATTATTTCGATTATTGCGATTATATCCATTAATTTACCGGTAGTGTTTGTATACATATCATCTTCAACCAAGTGTTTTGCTGTGTTACCCAAGTACTACCGATAGAAAAGGCCTATGTTACTCTTAGGTGGTTGATTGTATTTATTATCCAGTAGTACGTTGTGTTCAACGTAGTTGAGATTTAACTATCTGCTATATAGCATTGAGTTACCTATTGAGCGATTATTATAATATCAAGAAACATCAACTCTATTTCTCTGATGTAGGCCAGTCCCAGTGATAATATCAAACCCTCGACCGGGATTTCTATCCTAAGATCGGCTTATAGTGTTCTATATGTTTGTTGGGACATTAGAGTGTGGACCTCATACCCAATGACTTTTTAAATTTGTTGCATTATGTCTGGTGTAATTATTACTGGGAGGAAATCTTGTTAAGTACAGTGTAGTAGTGTCCACCCTTTATCTTAGGGTGGCAGCTATCGAAAGAGGAGCCTTTTATATTACTCGTTATTTACCATATTATATATGATATATAATGCTACTGTATATTATACTCTATGTTATAAATAAATAAATAGTAAACCGATGTTGGCCCATTAAGAGTGACATTATTACATATAGAAATTATTACAGATCAGTTAGCCTTTCCAAGAGAAACTGATTATTTAGCCCTTCCAACATTGGTTACAGAACAGATCAGTTAGATCGTCCGATAATTCCTCCCCCCATTCGGGCACCCGAATGACCAGATGTGTGACTATCTGAGTGACTGCCCTGACCAAAATCATCAGCGTGATTGTGCACCACAAGAGTTCGACCAATCACACTATTCTTGCCGCGCAGTTTCACCAAGTGATCGCTGATCTCCACTTTAGCGACTCCATCGGGCCCAGTATGTACGTTACCAAGATCGCCAACGTGCCGATCTTCGTCTTTAGGGCCGCCGTGTTTCTTACCGAATGGGTTGTAGTGATTACCGGTGCTCGTAAACCCCCCGGACAGGTTACCGAACTCGTGTATGTGCAGTCCGTGGTCTCCTTCCTCTAGACCCCTGATCTCCCCCACGATACTTACGCTGTGTCGCGATTTCTGTTTGAAATAAAGCGTCCCAGATATTCCATCATCACCACAAAGAACACAAACTGCTTCAGTAACCCTCATTGCAACATCAGGTATTAACAACGTTAAATTAAAATAAAACCTGTAAATGGTATTTGTTAGTTGACACGGGGTGTGTCTCGTACAATCTTACAGCTACAGTAGCATTATAATACGATTATTTTACTAAATAATTATCTAAAGTTTAAACGTTCAAATTTCGGGAATTTTGACTAAATTATTGAACCCAAATTTAAAACAAAATTAGCTGTTTGATTTCATAAAACTTTTCTTTCAATTAATTTATAAAAAGTCCACTGATTTCGGTAAACCTAATAAATACAAAGCCAACGCATTTTACATTTTAATATAAATTACCTTTCCTTACATATAAATAGCAGTGTATGCTTCGTACTTGATTAATTAAGAGTTTGATATCTTATTAATATTAATAACAATATACGTTATGAGATTCATAGAGACAATGCCACTTCCTTTCCTTCATACTCCCAGGAAACTATGCTGCACAATAATCCGCAACTATCGATCCTAAATGACACTGTTGATGCCAAGGATGTACTAACAGCACGGATGACGTGTGAATTCAAACAACCAGTAAAATTGTCGCACAATTTCGCCAGATCATAAATATTCCTTGTTATTAAATATAATTTATTTGATACTGTAACTATTTAATCATTTTAGGCGCAAACATTTATCATTTATAAAGTCTAAAGGAATACCTACAGAGCATTGTAATAGTATAGTAACTTTTAATGATATCGTTATCATTTTTCAATAAAATATATACAGTGCTCGGTGGTCTGTGTCAGTGCTCGGTAGTCTGTGTCAGTGCTCGGTAGTCTGTGTCAGTGCTCGGTAGTCTGTGTCAGTGCTCGGTAGTCTGTGCCAGTGCTCGGTAGTCTGTGTCAGTGCTCGGTAGTCTGTGTCAGTGCTCGGTAGTCTGTGTCAGTGCTCGGTAGTCTGTGCCAGTGCTCGGTAGTCTGTGTAAGTGCTCGGTAGTCTGTGTCAGGGCTCGGTAGTCTGTGTCAGTGCTCGGTAGTCGGTGTCAGTGCTCGGTAGTCTGTGCCAGTGCTCGGTAGTCTGTGTAAGTGCTCGGTAGTCTGTGTCAGTGCTCGGTAGTCTGTGTCAGTGTGCTCGGTGGTCTGTGTCAGTGCTCGGTAGTCTGTGTCAGTGCTCGGTAGTCTGTGCCAGTGCTCGGTAGTCTGTGTCAGTGCTCGGTAGTCTGTGTCAGTGCTCGGTAGTCTGTGTCAGTGCTCGGTAGTCTGTGCCAGTGCTCGGTAGTCTGTGTAAGTGCTCGGTAGTCTGTGTCAGTGCTCGGTAGTCTGTGCCAGTGCTCGGTAGTCTGTGTAAGTGCTCGGTAGTCTGTGTCAGTGCTCGGTAGTCTGTGTCAGTGCTCGGTAGTCTGTGTCAGTGCTCGGTAGTCTGTGCCAGTGCTCGGTAGTCTGTGTAAGTGCTCGGTAGTCTGTGTCAGTGCTCGGTAGTCTGTGTCAGTGCTCGGTACTCTGTGTCAGTGCTCGGTAGTCTGTGTCAGTGTTCGGTAGTCTGTGTCAGTGCTCGGTAGTCTGTGTCAGTGCTCGGTAGTCGGTGTCAGTGCGCGGTAGTCTGTGCCAGTGCTCGGTAGTCTGTGCCAGTGCTCGGTAGTCTGTGTCAGTGCCCGGTAGTCTGTGTCAGTGCTCGGTAGTCTGTGTCAGTGCTCGGTAGTCTGTGTCAGTTCTCGGTAGTCTGTGTCAGTGCTCGGTAGTCTGTGTCAGTGCTCGGTAGTCTGTGTCAGTGCTCGGTAGTCTGTGTCAGTGCGCGGTAGTCTGTGTTAGTGCTCGGTAGTCTGTGTCAGTGCTCGGTAATCTGTGTCAGTGCGCGGTAGTCTTGTGTTAGTGCTCGGTAGTCTGTGTCAGTGCTCGGTAGTCTGTGTCAGTGCTCGGTAGTCTGTGTCAGTGCTCGGTAGTCTGTGTTAGTGCTCGGTAGTCTGTGTCAGCGCTCGGTAGTCTGTGCCAGTGCTCGGTAGTCGGTCTCAGTGCGCGGTAGTCTGTGCCAGTGCTCGGTAGTCTGTGTCGGTGCTCGGTAGTCGGTGTCAGTGCCCGGTAGTCTGTGTCAGTGCGCGGTAGTCTGTGTCAGTGCTCGGTAGTCTGTGTCACTGCTCGGTAGTCTGTGCCAGTGCTCGGTAGTCCGTGTCAGTGCTCGGTAGTCTGTGTCAGTGCTCGGTAGTCGGTGTCAGTGCTCGGTAGTCTGTGTCAGTGCTCGGTAGTCTGTGTCAGTGCTCGGTAGTCGGTGTCAGTGCTCGGTAGTCTGTGTCAGTGCGCGGTAGTCTGTGTTAGTGCTCGGTAGTCTGTGTCAGTGCTCGGTAGTCTGTGTCAGTGCGCGGTAGTCTGTGTTAGTGCTCGGTATTCTGTGTCAGTGCTCGGTAGTCTGTGTCAGTGCTCGGTAGTCTGTGTCAGTGCTCGGTAGTCTGTGTCAGTGCTCGGTAGTCTGTGTCAGTGCTCGGTAGTCGGTGTCAGTGCGCGGTAGTCTGTGTTAGTGCTCGGTAGTCTGTGTCAGTGCTCGGTAGTCTGTGTTAGGGCGCGGTAGTCTGTGTTCGTGCTCGGTAGTCTGTGTCAGTGCTCGGCAGTCTGTGCCAGTGCTCGGTAGTCTGTGTCAGTGCTCGGTAGTCTGTGTCAGTGCTCGGTAGTCTGTGTCAGTGCTCGGTAGTCTGTGTCAGTGCTCGGTAGTCGGTGTCAGTGCGCGGTAGTCTGTGTTAGTGCTCGGTAGTCTGTGTCAGTGCTCGGTAGTCTGTGTCAGTGCGCGGAAGTCTGTGTTAGTGCTCGGTAGTCTGTGTCAGTGCTCGGTAGTCTGTGTCAGTGCTCGGTAGTCTGTGTCAGTGCTCGGTAGTCTGTGTCAGTGCTCGGTAGTCTCTGTCAGTGCTCGGTAGTCTGTGTCAGTGCTCGGTAGTCTGTGTCAGTGCTCGGTAGTCTGTGTCAGTGCGCGGTAGTCTGTGTTAGTGCTCGGTAGTCTGTGTCAGTGCTCGGTAGTCTGTGGCAGTGCGCGGTAGTCTGTGTTAGTGCTCGGTAGTCTGTGTCAGTGCTCGGTAGTCTGTGTCAGTGCTCGGTAGTCTGTGTCAGTGCTCGGTAGTTTGTGTCAGTGCTCGGTAGTCTGTGTCAGTGCTCGGTAGTCGGTGTCAGTGCGCGGTAGTCTGTGTTAGTGCTCGGTAGTCTGTGTCAGTGCTCGGTAATCTGTGTCAGTGCGCGGTAGTCTGTGTCAGTGCTCGGTAGTCTGTGTCAGTGCTCGGTAGTCTGTGTCAGTGCTCGGTAGTCTGTGTCAGTGCTCGGTAGTCTGTGTCAGTGCTCGGAAGTCTGTGTCAGTGCTCGGTAGTCTGTGTCAGTGCTCGGTAGTCTGTGTCAGTGCGCGGTAGTCTGTGTTAGTGCTCGGTGGTCTGTGTCAGTGCTCGGTAGTCTGTCAGTGTTCGGTACTCTGTGCCAGTGCTCGGTAGTCTGTGTCAGTGCTCGGTACTCTGTGTCAGTGCTCGGTAGTCTGTGTCAGTGCTCGGTAGTCGGTGTCAGTGCGCGGTAGTCTGTGTTAGTGCTCGGTAGTCTGTGTCAGTGCTCGGTAGTCTGTGTCAGTGCTCGGTAGTCTGTGTCAGTGCTCGGTAGTCTGTGTCAGTGCTCGGTAGTCTGTGTTAGTGCTCGGTAGTCTGTGTCAATGCTCGGTAGTCTGTGTTAGTGCTCGGTAGTCTGTGTCAGTGCTCGGTAGTCTGTGCCAGTGCTCGGTAGTATGTGTCAGTGCTCGGTAGTCGGTGTCAGTGCGCGGTAGTCTGTGTTAGTGCTCGGTAGTCTGTGTCAGTGCTCGGTAGTCTGTGTCAGTGCTCGGTAGTCGGTGTCAGTGCGCGGTAGTCTGTGTTAGTGCTCGGTAGTCTGTGTCAGTGCTCGGTAGTCTGTTTCAGTGCGCGGTAGTCTGTGTTAGTGCTCGGTAGTCTGTGTCAGTGCTCGGTAGTCTGTGTCAGTGCTCGGTAGTCTGTGTCAGTGCTCGGTAGTCTGTGTCTGTGCTCGGTAGTCTGTGTCAGTGCTCGGTAGTCTGTGTCAGTGCTCGGTAGTCTGTGTCAGTGCGCGGTAGTCTGTGTTAGTGCTCGGTAGTCTGTGTCAGTGCTCGGTAGTCTGTGTCAGTGCGCGGTAGTCTGTGTTAGTGCTCGGTAGTCTGTGTCAGTGCTCGGTAGTCTGTGTCAGTGCTCGGTAGTCTGTGTCAGTGCTCGGTAGTCTGTGTCAGTGCTCGGTAGTCTGTGTCAGTGCTCGGTAGTCGGTGTCAGTGCGCGGTAGTCTGTGTTAGTGCTCGGTAGTCTGTGTCAGTGCTCGGTAATCTGTGTCAGTGCGCGGTAGTCTGTGTCAGTGCTCGGTAGTCTGTGTCAGTGCTCGGTAGTCTGTGTCAGTGCTCGGTAGTCTGTGTCAGTGCTCGGTAGTCTGTGTCAGTGCGCGGTAGTCTGTGTTAGTGCTCGGTGGTCTGTGTCAGTGCTCGGTAGTCTGTCAGTGTTCGGTACTCTGTGCCAGTGCTCGGTAGTCTGTGTCAGTGCTCGGTAGTCTGTGTCAGTGCTCGGTAGTCTGTGTCAGTGCTCGGTAGTCGGTGTCAGTGCGCGGTAGTCTGTGTTAGTGCTCGGTAGTCTGTGTCAGTGCTCGGTAGTCTGTGTCAGTGCTCGGTAGTCTGTGTCAGTGCTCGGTAGTCTGTGTCAGTGCTCGGTAGTCTGTGACAGTGCTCGGTAGTCTGTGTTAGTGCTCGGTAGTCTGTGTCAGTGCTCGGTAGTCTGTGTTAGTGCTCGGTAGTCTGTGTCAATGCTCGGTAGTCTGTGTTAGTGCTCGGTAGTCTGTGTCAGTGCTCGGTAGTCTGTGCCAGTGCTCGGTAGTCTGTGCCAGTGCTCGGTAGTCTGTGTCAGTGCTCGGTAGTCTGTGTCAGTGCTCGGTAGTCTGTGTCAGTGCTCGGTAGTCTGTGTCAGTGCTCGGTAGTCTGTGTCAGTGCGCGGTAGTCTGTGTTAGTGCTCGGTGGTCTGTGTCAGTGCTCGGTAGTCTGTCAGTGTTCGGTACTCTGTGCCAGTGCTCGGTAGTCTGTGTCAGTGCTCGGTAGTCTGTGTCAGTGCTCGGTAGTCGGTGTCAGTGCTCGATAGTCTGTGTCAGTGCTCGGTAGTCTGTGTTCGTGCTCGGTAGTCTGTGTCAGTGCTCGGTAGTCTGTGTCAGTGCTCGGTAGTCTGTGTTAGTGCTCGGTAGTCTGTGTCAATGCTCGGTAGTCTGTGTTAGTGCTCGGTAGTCTGTGTCAGTGCTCGGTAGTCTGTGCCAGTGCTCGGTAGTCTGTGTCAGTGCTCGGTAGTCTGTGTCAGTGCTCGGTAGTCTGTGTCAGTGCTCGGTAGTCTGTGTCAGTGCTCGGTAGTCTGTGTCAGTGCTCGGTAGTCTGTGTCAGTGCTCGGTAGTCTGTGTCAGTGCTTGGTAGTCTGTGTCAGTGCGCGGTAGTCTGTGTTAGTGCTCGGTGGTCTGTGTCAGTGCTCGGTAGTCTGTCAGTGTTCGGTACTCTGTGCCAGTGCTCGGTAGTCTGTGTCAGTGCTCGGTAGTCTGTGTCAGTGCTCGGTAGTCGGTGTCAGTGCGCGGTAGTCTGTGTTAGTGCTCGGTAGTCTGTGTCAGTGCTCGGTAGTCTGTGTTCGTGCTCGGTAGTCTGTGTCAGTGCTCGGTAGTCTGTGTCAGTGCTCGGTAGTATGTGTCAGTGCTCGGTAGTCGGTGTCAGTGCGCGGTAGTCTGTGTTAGTGCTCGGTAGTCTGTGTCAGTGCTCGGTAGTCTGTGTCAGTGCTCGGTAGTCTGTGTTAGTGCTCGGTAGTCTGTGTCAGTGTTCGGTAGTCTGTGTCAGTGCTCGGTAGTCTGTGTCATGCTCGGTAGTCTGTGTCAGTGCTCGGTAGTCTGTGTCAGTGCGCGGTAGTCTGTGTCAGTGCTCGGTAGTCTGTGTCAGTGCTCGGTAGTCTGTGTCAGTGCTCGGTAGTCTGTGTCAGTGCTCGGTAGTCTGTATCAGTGCTCGGTAGTCTGTGTCAGTGCCCAGTAGTCGGTGTCAGTGCGCGGTAATCTGTGTCAGTGCTCGGTAGTCTGTGTTAGTGCTCGGTAGCCTGTGTCAGTGCTCGGTAGTCTGTGTCAGTGCTCGGTAGTCGGTGTCAGTGCGCGGTAGTCTGTGTCAGTGCTCGGTAGTCTGTGTCAGTCCTCGGTAGTCTGTGTCAGTGCTCGGTAGTCTGTGTCAGTGCTCGGTAGTCTGTGTCAGTGCTCGGTAGTGTCCCGGCAATGCATGTACAAGAGAATATCAGGTAGGAGGTATTCGCCTCATATATCAGTTTCACTTTCTATCCTGCACTGGATATTCATTATAACTCAAAGCCGACCATTAGTTACAGATATTCTACCCTCACCTTGCATTATGATATCGGTATGTGAAAATAAGATAAGTGCAACAATAGTATTTATTATTTATTTATTATTAATGATCAAAATATAATGAATAAGAAAGATAGCAACTATATATAAATTGTTATGGTTGATCAAAATAATATGGTATTATAAGAACTGTTGTGATATCGATCCACAGAGTGCAACATCAACTATATACCATTATGGATTCCCATTAAGAATATGGCAAGTCAATTAATTATATTTTGTTCAATATTGTTCCCGTTTCCAATTGATTGGCATTATACTTCCTAAATATATGCGATAATTCATATAAAACAAGATTTATTTTTTCAACAGGTTTCCAGGCACCCTTTGCCTAATCGTAACTAGTTATACTTAGAATATTAAAATTGTCACATGAGAGACTATTATAACTATATATCGACGTGTATATAATTAAAGTATATACGATAAACTCTGGAAACGCTAACGTTTATTATATATGAATACCGTCGTTTTTCTCAAACCTAATTGTTTTGCACCGGTGCGGTATACCATATATAAATAGACCAAAGCACCTGTCAATTAATGCAATGCCAATACCAATAATAGTTAACAATAAATATTGCAAATTGATGTTGAGTTAATATTTATAGAGTAATAGTAATATTTATTTATACAGTTGTGTAGAGCGCGTCCAGTTGTTTCTTAAACTTAAGAGCCGATGCGTTGTTGATGAATATATAAATATATATAAATATGTTGCAATCTACAACTCACTGAGTGCTTTATGTGTGTGAGTAAGATTGGTGTAGGGATAGGCTGGGTGTATCTAAGATAATATTAGGTGGGAAATAACCATAGGTGATATAATAAGGAATAATTAAAAGTAGAAAAATTATAACTTTAACTGTTCGCCAAAAAGCAAGGATTTAGCACAAATATAATAACGGTAGGCAATGGCAATGATAGGGAGGGATATTTCATTATCGTTCAGCATTTACTAGACAAAATGAAACTGACACTAACATTGTGTGTACATTGTAAATATACATACCGGTACCGGTAACATAATGTAATTAGATTTAGCACAACATTCAACAATTAACAATTAACAACCATAGACCATTTCATCCCTCATCATAGCACAATATAATAATAAGCGTTAATATTGAATGCAGGAAGGCAATGATGAATTGGTACCATTAGGTTAAACACTATCAATAACTGTATATATATACCCAAAACTAAAAGAAGCATAAGTTAGGCGCGGACTTTATATAACATTTTTATGACAGCACACAGTACTGTAGTAAAATATGCATATTAATTTAAATATGTATTACAGTATTATATACTATGTGGTGGTCAATATATTGTTTTAAATAGTAAAATTGTCTCCGGAATTACAAATTGATTTTGTTAACATTATTCAGTTATTAAGCCTAAAAAATGTATATACTATAGAATGAAATGAAAAACTTAATGTACTTTGCAAAAGGCAGAAAGGGTACTATTTTCCATCTGACCATACTGCCATACAGCCATAGCATACTGAGTTTTCATGGTATATATTTTCTGTTTATTAAACTCCTTATTTTAACAAGTAGATTATTGTATAAAGTAACTTTCAGATGTAAATATTATTATTACTGTATTACAACCTATCAGCTTATCCCTGAGAGTTCAGGAGTTACTATCAAACAAGAAGCAACACAATAAACTTAATGTTTTCTAAGCTAATTCATAACCGGGGCTTCAGTCACTCGCATTTACCAATTCCGATAACACCACAGGCGACTCTAGCACCGGCGTTCCCCGTCTTGAGGCTCTCGGCATCTCCCCCTTTACCCAGATCATCAACCTTCGCGTGTACCACCAAAGTACGGCCTATCACAGAGGTTTCGCCAATAACCTTAACAAGATTATCAGCTATATCGATCTTGGCAACACCATCAGCGCCAGCTACAACGTTGCCGAGATCTCCAACATGTCTGGTTGTATCGTTAGGACCCCCGTGGGTCTGTCCGAAGGGATTATAATGGCCGCCGGCACTAACACACCCCTGAGTGTTGTCTCCGAACTCGTGTACATGGAACCCGTGTTCGCCCGGGGTTAATCCCTTGATTTCCCCGGTTATGTGGACGGGTTGTTTGGGTTTCTCTTCCAGGTAAAGTGTTCCGGAAACACCTTCGTCGCCACGGAGAACGCAAACTGCCTTAACACTCATTCTGTAATATTTATTGGGTAAATTTCTGAATTTATTAAGGAATGAAATGGAATGCTAAACAAAATACTGAAATATATATTAGTCAGTCAGTAGGCCTATGTGCTATGCAATCTGGCTGGGCTATGTGGGTGACAGACCGAACGTAATCAGGATCGAATGTAACATAGTTTTTACGAATCGAACGTAACGTAACCTCAATTATGTTACATTGGATCCTATAGCTATAACTATGTTACATTCGATCTACAAATTACTATGCTCGAATGTAACATACATTTATTTCAGTTGTGTTTTGATTTCAGGATTTAACCGATGAAATGCTTCGTTTATTTCTGTATTTACAGGAAGAAACTGTTTGGTGATGGCTGGATGGTGAGTACAAAACAAAGACCCAATAAGCAACCTGCATAATCTTGTAACATGTGTTAACTTTCGTTTATTGTTTTGGTTCCCCCAAACACGCCTCTGTAACCTGCTCCTTTCTGCCTTTAAATAAAAGTAACCTGCATAATCTTGTAACATGTGTTAACTTTCGTTTATTGTTTTGGTTCCCCCACCATGCCTCTGTAACCTGCTCCTTTCAGCCTTTAAATAAAAGTAAACTGCATAATCTTGTAACATGTGTTAACTTTCGTTTATTGTTTTGGTTCCCCCAACACGTATCTGTAACCTGTTACTTTAAATGGCATGTTACATTCGGGCTTAGTAATTTGTAGATCGAATGTAACATATAGTTATAGGATCCAATGTAACATAATTGCGGTTACGTTCGATACGTAATAACTTATGTTACTTACGTTTGGAAGTCCAGTCTACGTCCAGTCGCCACTACAGCACTATTCAGATTTCATGATATTATACGATTAGTCGTAATGTATCACTTTTCAGTCTTATGACTGTATGACCCGAACGTATTTATAAATAATGTAGAGTAAGTAGGGTAAAGTAGGGTAAGTAGGGTAGAGTAAGGTAAAGCTAAAGCGTAAATATGATGTTTTCGTTTTTTTTTCTGTGTATAATATTAAATTATCGTTATCATAGGAATGCTTATACTATAGTTATACTACTACTACTACAGTACTAGGTCGAGCGAACTCGGGCAGTGGAGATGAGATCCTTCCAGGCTTCCCGATTCTCCATAGTTGTCGCAATTTCGTTTCTCCCAAGTTCAGTATCCCTTTCAAGTAGATCTATATATGTTTATGGCTGGTCGTCCACGACTACGCTTTCCATGAGTTATGGTTGCAAGAGAAGTAGATCTGGTATGACCTCGTCTTTACTTCACCATGTCACCAGCAGTGCCCACTGAATCTTAATCTGCGTTCACAGAGGGTGATTGATACAGGTGGTATTGTACCATAAAGCTCAGCGTTTGTCATTTGTTGTCTCCAGCTGATGTTTAGGGCTGCCCTTAGTAGTCTTGTGTAGCAACCATCAATTCGTTGTTGAAGTGATTTCGTCAGTGTCCAGGTCTCACCCCCGTATAAAAATACACTTTCCACTGTGGCTCGAAAGAACTTAGTCTTCAGGTGCCTGGAGGGATCTGATTTCCAGATGGTATCCATTTTTGATAGAGCTGCCCAAGCCTTTGCTTTCCTAACTTCTATGTCCTTTTTGCTGCTCTCTGTCCATGATCCAAGGTACTGGAAGTCGTCGACCTTCCTTAGTTGATTATTATCAATGGTTGTCAAGTTTCCATCAACATTAAAGGTCATGAATTCGGTCTTGGTGGCATTTATATGTTTGCATTTGTATATATGTATGGATTTACAGTTTGCGAGGTAAGTCTTGATTGTTGCTGTATGTGAGCAGTTGTAATTGCTTCAATTTTATCCTGTATGTACTTTTCCTGGCTGATGTTGTAGGCCAATTTAAGATCGTCCTTAGCTTTCTCAACCTTGTTAATACTTTCAGTTGTTGGTTGTTCGGTTTTAACTTTGTAGGCTATCTTAAGATCTTCTCTCTTACAAGTAACCTCAGAGTTTTGCCATGGCACATACTGTTTTCGTTTGGGTTTCTGGGGGATATGCCTTTTAGCTGATTCCTTGTGGGCTGTTATTATATTCTGGTATATTGAATCGGTGGATTGGTCTTCATCCCTTGACTGAAGTGCTTCAAAGCGGTTTTGAACTTCTACCGTGTAAGCATCCTTTACAGCATTGTCAGTTCTGAGTTTCTCCCAGTCATAGTTCATTTGCATATTCATATGCTTATTCACTCCATAAGGCTGCCAAAGTACAAGATTATGCACTGGCTGGTCCTCACGGCGAAAGCAATGTCCTGCAAAGCGGAGGCGATTTTGTTCTAGTGTCAAGCTTGGGTTAACCAATGAGACACCTCCAATGTTCTATAGTGTCTGGTTGGAAATGTGTGCATTGTACTTGACACAATGAACCCGGCGTAGCATTCTTGTGAATGTGCCATCCAGAGATTTGGTGCCTCGGCAGTTAGAGCCCAGCATGGACTCCCATAGAGGAGTACTGGAACTACTGCTGCTCTAAATAATCGGACCTTAAGTTTCCAGTTAATTCTCGGTGACTTCCAAATCCTGGAAAGCCTATTCAAGGCTGCCCATGCCTTTCCCTTACATATTCGAAGGTCTTCACCTGACTTCCGGATCCATGATCCCAGGTAACAGAAGTCATCCACATGCTCAAGCATACCATCTTTTGAGCTTATGCTCATCCGATCAGAGACTTGCTGAGGACTTTCAAAGTTAACTGTCAATATTTTGGTCTTTCTGGAGTTAATAAAAAGACCAACACTAGAAGCAGCATGTTCTAATGAGCTGAGGAGCCGTTGGGCTCCCTCTAGTGATTCTGAGAGTACTCCTAAGTCATTGGTGGGTTCTACCCTTATTATGTTTATGTAACATTTAAATGCAGGTGGCGGGAAATTCAAAATGTATTCTAGCTTAGGATAAGTACGACTAATATACTACTGAATTACCGATATACAGGATAAACTTAATTTACCTTTTGCATGATCTAACTATATTATTAAGATCACAGCATGGCGCTGCGAGTAAAGTAAATTACTTGTTTTTGAATTATTTTATTTTCTAATTCAATTACGAATACAATAAATGGCTGAAGCTATTAGCCCAGAGGATTACTTGGACCTCACTGCGGACGAAATAGATGAACTCGACCGAGCCGCATTAAAAACCCACTGTACAAATGCCGGTTTACAGTTTAATCCTCGCACATCGACAGCTAATTTACGCAAACAGCTGTACAGAATCCTCGAGTTCGAGGCCGAGGATCCTCCTCAACAAACCGACCTGGCAAAATTCCTTATGCAGATGGAAGAACGCCGGGAACAACGCGAGGAACAACGACGTGCAGAGGACGAACAGTGACGTCGCACTGAACGTGCAGAGATGCTACAATTAATGGGGCATATACACCGCGTTCCTCCCAATATTCCTGCCGACATTAGGCCGACTCAACCGCATCTACCTCGTCATGATCTCGCCAGATCAGCGGCCTCTCACCCTCCGTCGATTTTAAACCTGAATACATCAGTTGGAGCATTTCGCCGTTGGCGTACAACTTGGGACGACTATGCAACTCTCGTACATCTTGTAGAATTCCCGGTTCCGGAGCAACTAGCGGCATTCCATCGCGCTTTACACCAAGATGTACAGGACGTTCTGTCGCACATCGACGTCCAACCCGCCGAACCGGGAAATGCGATATCAATCAATGACAGACTCGATGCAATCGCAACTTATTTCCAAGAAAAACGTGACTTAGGACGTGAACGCGAAGCTTTCGAACGCCGAATCCAAACGCCCGGAGAAACTTTCGACCAATTTCTCTTAGCCTTAAGGAACCTAGGGCAGGATGCCGAACTTTGCAACCATTGCTTCGACCAACGTCTGGCAGATAGAATACGTGTTGGGCTACGAGACGAGGAGATACGCCGACGCCTCATGGCGATTCGTCCATACCCACACCTTGATGACGTCATCGCATTCTGCCGCCGGGAGGAGGCCGGCCGTAAATTCGCCAACCCAGGAGCTACAGTAAACCGTATAAAAGGTAATACTTACAAAACACAGAAAGAGCGTCGGAGGAACTCGCCAGACAGGTCACGGCCTCGATATCGTAGTAAGTCCCGTGACCGGATTCCACAACATTTAAGGAAGAAATGTCTACGGTGTGGTAATGACCTACATAAGGACATGTCCACTTGCCCTGCAAACGAATCAACCTGTTCCCTATGCAAAAAGACCGGACATTGGGCCAAAGTTTGTAGTTCGAAATGGGATAAAACGTATTTGAAAACCCCATCTTCCAATGTTGGTTACATCGAATCCTCAGTAAATCATGTTTATAACTCTGATGAAAAGCCTACACCAGAAGTTATAGTCTCCCTCGACCCTTTTAATTTCTCAGTAGGAATCCAGGTAGATAATATCAGGGCTCTACCAGACACTGGCTCTCCAACAAACATAATGTCTGATTCTGTATTTAACAAACTTGGATTCCAACTGTCTGACTTGGAACCCAGCAATCTTCCACTTAACAGTTTCGGACATCATTCGCTTAAGGTTCTTGGACAATTTCCCTGCTCTATTACACTTGGAAATTATACCTCTGTGACAACTATTCACGTGATTGGAAAGTCTGATGGATTTCTTCTTGGTTGGATAACTTGTCGAGATCTCAAAATCATTCCAACTGACTTCCCCACACAAATCTGCAATATACAATCAGAACACTCCATACAATATTGTGATCAGCTTCGCACAATTCCAGAAAATCCCTCTGAGTCAGACATTGATTCAATACGTAACCAAATCTTAGAACTATTCCCAGATGTTTTCTCCACAGTGGAACATCTCAAGCCTATGCAAGGCAAACCAATGAAGATTCATCTTCAACCAAACAACATTCCTTTCTCTTTAACCACTTCTCGTCAAGTTCCATTTGCTCTTAGAGAGAAGGCCAAGCTCGAAATTGAATCCATGGTGGAGAAAGGTATAATTGAACGTGTTGGCGACGTCCCTACCGAGTGGTGCCATCCGATGGTTGTCACCAAAAAAATCACACTCACCTGAGGAAGTGCGGATATGTGTAGATCTTACTAAACTCAATTCTTTCTGCGCTCGTCCATATCATCCTCTACGGACTCCAAAGGACGCTGTTGATTCTATCCATCGAGATGATCGTTACTTTTCAACACTCGATGCACTTAAGGGCTATTGGCAGATTCCCCTCGACACTGCCAGTCAGTTTCTCACAACTTTTATCTGTCCCCAAGGACGTTTTAAATTCCTGCGGGCTCCTATGGGGTTGATATCAACAGGGGATGAATATAGTCGTCGTGGAGATCTTGCTAAACAGGGGATTGACAACCTCGAGAAAGTTGTGGACGACATGTTGGTCCACACTGGTTCTTTTCCCAACCATGTAGAACGAATTATTGAGGTTCTACAGCGGTGCCGCACTCATCAAATCACATTGAATCCAAAGAAATTCATATTTGCCAAAGACACTGTTGACTATGTTGGATACAGAGTCGGTATTAATGGAATAGAGGCAGATCCAACTAAAATTTCTGCTATATCAAATTTTCCAATTCCAATAAACATATCAGAACTCCGATCATTTTTTGGAATTGTGAACCAGCTTGGTTCATTTTCGAGTAAGGTAAGTGCTGCTGCAGCACCACTACGCCCACTACTTAAGAAAGCTAACATCTTCCAGTGGACGCCCAACCACACCAAGGCCTTCAATGATGTTAAACTGGCTCTAGTTTCCCCGCCGATTCTTACCCCATTCGATCCAAATCTTCCAGTAGAACTTCATACTGACGCCTCTAGGTTGAAAGGACTCGGTTTTGTTTTACTACAACCGACATCCTCAGAGCACCTTAATCTCATCCAGTGTGGATCACGATTCCTCACAGACACTGAGTCACGATACGCAGTCATCGAACTCGAAACACTTGCCATTGCTTGGGCCGTTAAGAAATGTCATATATATCTACTCAGCATTCCACATTTCATTATTGTGAGTGATCACAAACCGCTCCTAGCAATTCTAAACGAAAAAACTCTTGACAACATCGATAATCCGAGGCTGAGGCGTCTCAAGGAAAAACTCTTATCTTATTCCTTCCATGTCGAATGGAAGAAAGGTAAAACCCATTACATACCAGATGCGCTTTCTCGCGCACCAGTTGGTAACCCAACCCCAGATGATATCACTACCGAACAGGAGATCAACACTTACATGTGTGCCCATATTAATGCCACTGTCAATGCGTTAGCCGACAATAACTCAAATTCTTCCCTCAATGACCAAAATATAGAAAGTATAAAACAAGCAGCAATTTTGGATCCAGAATACCAGAAACTGATCTATCTAATCCAGAATGGATTCCCAGCAAAGCCGACGAACTTAGTTCATGATCTACAACCATATTGGAAATTACGAGATGATTTGTCAGTTGATGATGGGCTTGTCCTGTATTTATCCCGTATTGTTATTCCACAATCTCAACGTTGCCACGTTCTAGAACTTTTACATCAATCTCATCAGGGGATTGAACGTTCTAAACGACGAGCCCGTCAAACTGTATTCTGGCCCGGTTTAACCGTGGACATAATAAACAAAGTTGGGAAATGTATACCATGTCAACAACGTAAACCATCTTTACAACCGGAGCCTTTACTTTCTGACCCTCAACCTACACGTCCATTCGAAGAGGTTGGTTCGGATCTTTTCAGCTACGCAGGTCAACATTATTTAGCATATATTGACCGCTTTTCAGGATGGCCTGAAATCCATGCATTCGGACGGCATGACACTAATTCTGCAAAAGTTGCTACAGTACTTCGCCGTCTTTTCAGTAACCTGGGAATTCCCATTAAACTGCGGACTGATGGAGGTCCACAATTCGATTCGGCGGAATTCCAATCATTCCTCCAGGATTGGGGAGTCAATCAGTCGTTCTCTGCCCCTCATTTCCCTCAAAGTAACGGACTCGCGGAGTCGGCTGTTAAAACAATCAAACACCTGGTCGCCACAGCATCACATCACGGGGATATACAAACTGATAGTTTCCATAAAGGTTTACTCGAACTGCGAAATACGCCACGGGTAAATGGATTTTCTCCCGCTGAGCTTGTGTTCGGACGCCAAACTAGGACACGTGTGCCTTCTCACCATACAAATTTTTCATCTCAGTGGACCAAACATCTCGACACTCTTGACACTATGGTGACACCCCCTCCCCAAATCCAGAACCGTCCACTAAAGGCCCTAACTGTACGTACACCGGTTCACATTCAGAATGCAAAGACTAAACTGTGGGATCGTACTGGTTCTATTATAGGAGCCAGTGGTCGCAATTACCATATACGTTTACCAAGTGGCCGTGTTCTGTGGCGCAACCGTCGCCATATTCGACGTAATATTCTGGAACAGGAACCGCAAATGAAGTATTCAGCATGATTACTCCCAAAGGGTATACTAAAAGAAAATCATAAAAATAGAATTCCACCGAACAACAATCAGAAAAATAAATGCACTCTTAACCCAGCAACGGATGTTGTGGTATTCCAGAAAGATGAGCCTCCTACCGCCATGTTACGTAGGAGTAGTAGAATTCGACACCAGCCCATCCGTTATGACTCTACAAAATACTGACTCAGATCTCGTTAGACAAACTCAATCTTAAAGGGGGGAGTTGGTGGGTTCTACCCTTATTATGTTTATGTAACATTTAAATGCAGG
This sequence comes from Nemertoderma westbladi, assembly GCA_032718475.1. Lineage (NCBI taxonomy): Eukaryota > Metazoa > Xenacoelomorpha > Nemertodermatida > Nemertodermatidae > Nemertoderma > Nemertoderma westbladi. Next base: position 22,431 of record JAUCBJ010001250.1, read on the forward strand.
TGGCGGGAAATTCAAAATGTATTCTAGCTTAGGATAAGTACGACTAATATACTACTGAATTACCGATATACAGGATAAACTTAATTTACCTTTTGCATGATCTAACTATATTATTAAGATCACAGCAGTCATCAGCAAAGTCTAGATCAGTTAGGTACTTGGCAGGATTTCCTCGACTTCTGGATCCAGTAGGTGGAGTTATCATCACCCCATCATCATTATGATGATCTAAGGACATGCGTAGAACAAGGTCAACAACAATTATGAACAAGAATGGTGCAAGTGTGTCTCCCTGGAGGACGCCCCATAACACTTCAAATGGTTCTGTGTCACCGTCAACAATAGACACAAATGTTGTCGAACCATCGTATACTGATCTGATTGCTGCAATAATTTCATCAGGAATCCCATATAATGAAAGTATGCTGAACATACGTGAGCGAGAGACTGAATTAAAGGCCTTGAAGAAGTCAACAAAGATAACAGCCAGATGCCTGTCTTTCTTTTTTGATAACTCTTCAATTATCCTTCTAAGTGCCAAAATGGCTCCATGGTTCCACGACCTCTACGGAACCCATTCTGATTTCCACGGAGCAGTCTCTCAATGGGATCCCTGATGCGATTTAATAGAATTCTATTGTATAGCTTTGCAGCCATCGAGATCAATGAAATTCCCCGAAAAGAACCATAGAGTGTTAGGTTGCCCTTCTTGGGAACTGGCACCAACTTATTTGTTTTCATTTCTTGTGGGACTCTTGTTGTTCGGTACATGTCTACTATGATGGGATAGATGAGCTTTAAACACTCAGGTATTTTAAAGACCTCGGGGGGAACACCATCTACTCCACTGGCACGATTGGTCTTAATGCTCTTTGCAGCAGCCTTCACTTCTGCAAAGGAGATATCACCAATGGGAATATCTGGGTGTTACTCTGATATGGGTGTTACCCTAATATCTGGGTTTTACTGTACTTCTATAAAGTTATCAGGCAATACCCTGTCATTATTGAGGAGCTTTTCAAAGTGGGCCTTCCAACCATTGAGGCGATCGGCTGGTGATTCAGCCTTAACCTTGGTGGTTGGTTGGCTTTTTCGACCAGCAAGCAAGTTGATCGATCTCCATGCCTGGGATGATTGCCTGCTGTCGTCAGCATCATTGATGGCATCAACCTGTTGGTTTATTAGCTCCTGTAAATTAACAGAGTACTGCCTGTTCAGGGACCTAGATGCAGCCTTAACTGCATTCTTCCCCTTACTCTTTTCGAATGTCTTGTTTGTTGGTATCAATTCACATTCTTCCGTTAGGTCTAAAAGTAAGTACCAATTTCTGTTAGAACTGGTGTTATAGGTGTAACCCTTGATGTCTTCTGGGCCAATTTGCGCATTCAGGTCACCAGCAATGACTTTAACATTGTGTTTCGGAATGTCCTTTATAAGTCCAGTCAGCTCTTCATAAAACTTGACTGCTTGTTCTGGCTCTGAAGCATTGGTTGGACTGTAGCAACATATAACTGTTGCCTTGGGATTCCCATCAAATGTTGCGATCATAACCCTGGAATTTATAGATTCGATGTTGTTTAGTGTCTTAAATGCAAATGGGCTTAGCAGAATTCCTCCTCCACCAATTGATGCATTGCATTGGCCGAGTTTCTTACTGTTTAATAAATAAATTTCATTAAAGTGCAACAGTCGTTGTCGCGTTGATGACCTCCATGTAAATAATATACGGTTTTCACCTTTCTTTGACGATTTTATATTGAAATTTGATTACTGATTGCATGCAACGTCTAATGGTCAGTTGCTTTTTTATTTTAGTATTTGTATCGTACTGTACTGGCATACCTACCGGTAAGGTTTTTTACTTCAGCTTGACAATTAAAGAATAAAATAATTGTATTAACTCAAGCATTTAATTATTATTATGTATCTTTAATCTTTGCCTTCAATCATATGATTTTACCCCAATTAAATAAAGCAACACTTTTTGCGTAAAATTGAATCTACATAGTCGCGCGGCAGTTGGTATCCCTACTGTAGCTTTATTGTATAGTAATTTATCACGATTAAAATTTCAAAAAAGCTCCGAAAATCCGCACCAACAACAACAATTACATTCTTTTGAGTGTCCCTCTCTCTCTCACGACAAATACCTACACTATAAAAAGCCAGTTTCGTTATTAATTATTTAAATTATTTAGTTCTCTAAAAACCGCTTTTCGGGAAAAGTTCATTGTGTATAAGTTATCAGGTGAAACAGGGTGTCTGGTCTATCTTCCCAGCAATATTATCAATAAAAATCCAGATGTATTATTATTATTATTATTCTTTAAAAATAAAATTAAAATTTGATTAAACTACAGTCCTACATTAAATATAAGAAACCATGCGTCTACTGCACACAGGTACTGAGGGTAAATAAAAAAACCTTGAGTACGGTCTGCAAGAGTTAAAAACAATGTTCACTATTTGATTGTTCGAGTTCATTACTCGATACCTTAGACTCCTACTAGCCTTATTAATAATGACAGAACATGGGTAGACCAATTTGGCCGAAAGACAGATAAGGTATAAGTTTAATATGATGATACAGATGTACAGTATTACATGTACTGTAGCAGCAAATATTTACAAATAGTGAAATGTCAGGAAATGTCGACCTATCTACGGATATCTACTCTATGAATATCAAATACATAAAATTGTATGTAATAAGTAGCGGTTGTTATTATTATATATTTGGATTTTTGAGTTTTGAGTTTTTGAGTTTGAATGATTGAAAGTTGAAAGCTGGTATTTCTAGCTGATGACAAACAATTAGAAGCATTCACTATAAGCAACAACTTACCTTGGCTAAAGCATATTTATTGCGGTACTTTCAAGACTTACCTCTGATTAACATATAGCGGGAGCCATAGTGGTGCACAATCTACATAGGATTATAGGGCCTTATCGCCCCTTGCACCTTTATCGCCCCTGAACCTTATCGCCCCCTCGGAACTTATCGCCCCCAGGTCTTTATCGCCCCTGGTACCTTATCCCATCGCTACTGTCACAAATATGAATTTTGAATGGGAGAAACGTTTAGGCCTACTGTAGTAAGGATTGTAGGGCCTTACCGCCCCTGGACCTTTTCGCCCCCTGGGAACATATCGCCCCTCAAATGGTCCTTTATCGCCCCTTGGGAATATATCGCCCCCAGGTCTTTATCGCCCCCGGGTCTTTATCGCTCCTGGGTCTTTATTGACCCTTGGGAATATATCGCCCCCAGGTCTTTATCGCCCCGGGTCTTTATCGCCCCCAGGTCTATATCGCCCCCGGGTCTTTATCGCCCCCGGGTCTTTATGGCCCCCGGGTCTTTATCGCTCCTGGGTCTTTATCGCCCCTTGGGAATATATCGCCCCCAGGTCTTTATCGCCCCGGGTCTTTATCGCTCCTGGGTCTTTATCGCCCCTTGGAATATATCGCACCCAGGTCTTTATTGCCCCGGGTCTTTATCGCCCCCAGGTCTTTATCGCCCCCAGGTCTTTATCGCCCCCGGGTCTTTATCGCCCCCGGGTCTTTATAGCCCCCGGGTCTTTATCGCTCCTGGGTCTTTATCGCCCCTGGTAACTTATCGCCACTATTACAAATATGAATTTTGAATTGGAGAAACGTTTATACTGTACTTACTAAGCCATGGAATGCCTGTTCGCCACCATGGGTGACAGTAAACCCTTCTACTACAGTTTACCAATCTCATTCTCATTTATCAACCTACTACTATCCACCATGACTTTCGCGAGATCATCCGAATCGTCCAGGGCCAGTGTCCTTTAAGATGTGTCTCAAGAAAGTCATGGGCTGTCCACCATGCTTATTTTCTCCATGAGGCTGCCAAAGAACACGTTTGTGCACATGCTGGTCCTCACGGCGAGAGCAATGTCCTGCAAAGTGGAGTCGGCTTTGTTAAAGTGTAAAGCTCAAATTTTATATAGTATCTGATTTATCGACCATTGAAGGGTGACAATCTGGGTAGAGCTAGTCTGCAGCATTTAAGGTCCCGTGCCCAAACAGACTGAATTTTACGCTGCGTCCAGAGATCGAACTGGGACCCCCTGAATGAAAGCCCATATTGTTACCACTAAACAAAGCGACTGCTTGCTTAGTGTATGAATTAAATATGAAAATATGAATATTTCGACCAAAAATACTATAGGCCTACATTCCAAGTCATACAGTATATTATACATGTATTATTATTTATTATACAACATACAAAAATATGTTGAATTTATGAGTTAACATTCATAGGAGTGGAGTGGAGTCAAAGGATATACTGTACAGTACTGTATGACTGTGCTTGAGTTGAGTTATAACTGTAAAAGAACAGGTTCATCTTCTGGATGTAATTGAGCAGCCGGATGGCCGATATCTTGCACAAGCGAGGCAGGTTGTTGCGGTGCATTGAAGTTCATTCCAAAGACGTTATAACCGATGTGACTAGCTTGTGGGGCGAGCCACGAAGTGAGTGAGCCTTAGCGTAGGGGTACCATTAATCAACCTGTCGTTCTGTCGCGTTTTTTTTCAGTATTTTATTTTAAACGTTAATAACTCGGCCAATCCTTGATGAAATCTATCCAAACTTGGTACACATGTTGTTTGGCAAAAGTTTGAAAATTTTCCAAGTAGAATTTGCGTGGGGTCTTCGTGCAGCATCAGTGTAACTGTTATTGCAGTTATAATAAATTTATTTATCCAAATTTAAAATGCGTTAAATTATTATTACTGTAGGATAAATCAGCTGGGTTTCTGACAAATTTTGCAATACATTGGGGTTGTCTGCATGTACCATGTGTACCGGTACTGTCAGGCTGTACTCAATCCCTGAATCGAGAATCCTGCAATCAGTCAATACTGCAATACTGGTCAGCCGGTACCATACACTGCAGACATGCCATATCATGTAATCTAATTAACCCCGGCAACCCTTGCGGTGATTAAAGTTTAGGCCTAATTAGCCCAGTACCGGCACCGGTAATAATAATATAATAGTTTAGATAGTTACCGCTAATCATTCAGTCATTGCTGCATTGGCACGGTACACCGTACAGCCGTATTGCTGTACTGCCGTTGTCAGTTGTAGTGCGCACCGTAGGTACCACCCATGGCCTACTACACACAGGCCATGACAAGGACTTTGCTGTGAATTTAGCGTAGGCTGACTGTGCTGATTATCAGATTATGGTACTGTGGTACAAGCTATATACTGTTAGGTATACTGCTGTATTGGGGTGGGGTTAGGAATAATCCATTTGTTTTAGCATTTAATCCCCTTATTTATTATAAAACCATTGGAAATATTCGCAAATGCCGCTCCATTCTGCCATTACTGTCTGAAACGCTCCCGACAGTCCGATGTATCTGGACCCGAGCAGCTGAGTTGCTTCAAGAGGTGATTAACGGGGGAATACTATGCAGTGCTATGGAATTGCTTGTTTGTCAGTACGATTCTATTTGGGTATTTACTACACTCAGACACTGGGAATACGGCGGTCGGTCAGATCGTAATGCGGGCCACTGCCAAGTTCCTCATGCCTCACTCCGGTCACCCACCTTGGAGTGCGGTGGGAAGAGTCCCACTTACTGACTTACGTCGACGACTGGACGAATCGACGAGGATTGCGATCTGGGTTTAGCGGCGGCCCGGATCCTGGTATCGCCTGGGGGAAATGGTTGAACGTCGGGCATACTTGTATCGCACTGGATTACGTTCTCTGCGACGTGAAAGTGTGAAGCGAATTCGTTGTCGAATTGGGTCGAAAGCTGCAGGAATTCTACTGTTCTACGGGAGTAAACCGCAGCGGTCCGGTGACTACGGACGGATACTACTGGGATAAGCAGGTATTTCGATCGAGTTTCTCGTATTCTCGATGCTCGACAGCTCGAGGCGGATAGAGAGTTGGTTGTGTTGGGCGGTGTTGTTCAATTCTATCAAACGTATTAAATAATTGGTAAAATAATAAAAACACACCAGATAAAGATACTGAGCTTATGGTAAAGAGATAGGCCGAACTTACAATTTCCAAATAGATTGTTCATATAATAAATATATTTTTGGTATTTGATTTCAAGATGGGGGGGGGGGGGGACTGGACGCAATAAAAATTAATCCCTCTCCAGGGGAAATTGGACGCAAATAACAACAGCTGATTACTCTCAAAAATAAAACTGTAACCTGTTCTATTGTGTTTACTTTATTGTTTTGGTTAAAATAACGTGCCACTGTAACCTGCTCCTTTCCCAAAATTGAGAAATTAATATTGAGGCGGGATATTAATTCGCCAAGATGGGATTTGCGTCCAGTCCCACCCCCCTCCTGTCTCTTGATTTTACTAAAAAATAGAATACATTGCATTTTACTGTTATAATTACTGAATTGAATAAAATAATTAATTTATTGTTTATTAAACCGTGCTAAGCACGTTGAACTGGAGCTTTAACAATTCCCCACTAGCGGCAGACAGGAACTGTAAAAGTCTCTGTAGAATTTCTAATTAAGCAATGCTCTTAGGTAACTACTACTAAATTTCAGATGAATCTGATCGTTGGTTCTATAATTACAGCTATTTTTACGTTTCTGTTAATTCGCCCCCTAGCGGCAGACAGGGGAACTGTAGAAGTCTGTCTGTGTGTAGAATTTTTTATAGACTACATGTGTACCAAGTTTGGTTCCATTTCATCCTTGATTGACTGACTTATAAGCGTTCAAACATTCCTGCCACAAACATAGCCAGAGGCAGCCACAAACAAATAAAAGCTGCAGGAACTCTAGCGATAATTAATTAATGAATTATTAAATACTGTTTCAATTAAATTACTTACGAAAATCTAGTCATCTTCTTTTAAATATGGACCCTGCATTCGTGGAAAATATAATATTTGATAATTCAGCAGTCAGCCTACGTTAATTTCACAGCAAAGTCCTTGTCATTGCCTGTGTGTAGTAGGCCATGGTACCACCCTACTACCGGTACCGGCTGACCGGTGGCAACTAGCACTTCAGCACTTGCACAGCAACAGCACTACCGGCGATACACAGGTTGGAATTTATGTAGAGTTTGCTCAACAGTACAGATATAAAATAGTTATCTAAATTATATATATTACTATTGACAAGTATTGAAATATATACCGTTATTCGTGTTATCAGTATTTGCAACATCTGACATTGAAGAGGTGAGAGAAGATGACTACCGGCACTCAACAAAACCAACGCTTATCACAGGTCGGTATGGTTACCTCGAAACCGGCGCGACTGTCCACTCGAATACAACTTCAAAACACAAACGCCAACAATAAACTGAAAGCGAATCGAACGTCTTCAGAAAAATCTGTCATTGGGACGAAGAAAAGGAAGCCGAAACCACGGGAATGGACCACAGCTAAGATTGAATGCTCCCATTGTCAGAGTTCCTGGACCGAAATTGAAACACCAATTGCCGATGGGCTTGATCTCTCAAACCAAAACTTCCTCTGCGGGGTTTGCGCGGCAGTAAAGATTGAAAGTCTGGAAGCTGGCATCCCTAGGTATTATTATTATAAAGAGCGTCAGCCTGCGTTTAATAAATATATTTTAATACAAAACAGGTCGAATGCAAAGAGGCTTATAATGAAGACGAGTACTGCATTGATTATATTCCTATAAACCACCTGGCTTTGCATATTGAACGTGCGTTTGGAAATAAGTTCGTGCTACCCTTCCGTGGGTGGTAGATGTCGCGCTTATGTATTGGTGGGTGGGAAGGGAGGGGGGGGGGGGTGCAGATTAAAAGGGGTGAACACGTACTGTCCCCCTTTCTTTGATTAATTGGTGGTGTGGGTTAATCTCTCATAACCTGATTTTGTGATACAGTCGCACAATTTTAATTTGTATCTCATAACTGGGCCTCGTGCTGCGCGAAGGCCCCACGAACGTGTTTAGAGATATATCGTTCAACTTCAGCAATAGGGACGGGTGCACCAATAGGTAAATATAACATGGTCATTTGGTGCAAAGCGATCCGGGTGTTGTTGATTCTGTTTTCATTGGCGACATACGACTATACGAACAACAGCGTTTCGTTGCTCCTGCTGGGCTGCATTAATCCACTCACCAAAGCTCAAATGTCTCACATGGGTAAATGCGGTTGCTGATTGGCGGTTGTGATATCCTTCGAGTAGGTTGTTAGTCCATCGTTCCTCCAATGACACCACAAAAAATTCGACATCCTACCATAATAACTGACAAAGTAACCAGCAAATCGTTGACATGCTAAGTGGACAGCTGGTGTTGCATTAGCTGGGGGGTTGTTCTGGAGATGCAGCATGATTCGAGGTATTTCACCCGAGGGAAGCATACTAATCCCGACGAAGCTAGGGCACCAATTATGAAATTGGCGGTTGGTCTCGAAAAGTCGCTGTAGTCCATTCCTGACCCGCCACTTTTTCATGGCTTCTGTCATATGTTACAGGCAACACAGAATAGTATCCTCAGGAAAAACTTGACGGCACTTATTTACTGCTGATTGTTGAAAGTCAAAGTGCCAGCATCTGGGTTGACCTACGTCACCAAACTCAGCTTCCATACCATCCCTAATAGCGCGGAATAGTTTTTCGAAATGCCGCTCATCTTCACCGGCTAGCAATGCGGTGGAGGCAATAACCCCCTCTGACCGTTCGGGCATCTCGCTAAATACAGCCATAATATTGTATGCGACTACCGTTTCAAAACCTGCACCGGCATCACGGGGATTATACTTACAGTATATTGGCCATCACAAATAATGTGTCGCATTCCTCATTGCTTCTAATTGTTTAGTACATAGATAGCAGAAAAACCTCCGAAGGAGGATCCGCTTCCCATAGTCGGACAAATCTCTCACCTGGGGGTATGTTTTCAGCATTCTCCAGAAGAATATCACATTGTGATAAATCGCGCGTCTCCCATGTACGAACAAGGTGTTCTGGAATACGTCGCAACTCACCTGGCACATTAGACACTTTAGGAAGTGAATGCTTTCGGTTTTTATTGAAGCAGCGACGAGTTTTCTTCTGACAGGGTAATGCTACCTGTATTTCACGTACCAAATCAGGTGTATTTCCGTAGCGCTGGTTTACTCGCTCCAATGTATCATTGTGAGCCTGGAGTAGGATGTTTGTCAGATTGACGTAAACCTGCAGCTGTCTCTCTGTATTCGTGTAAAGCAGTGATACAGTAGCTGCGGTTAATTAATTGAGTGTATCTAAACAAATATGGTTTCCTTCATCTGGATTAGAAATCCATCGGTCATTACGAATTCTTGCTGTTGCAATAGTACGAGATGGTGTCCCCTGTGCACGTCTATGGTTTACATTGTCGCACCCAACACAACGCATATTAACTGTGCCATTGTTGTTACGTTTTTTCACCGTAAATCTAAATAGTGTGTCTTCATGCGCATTGCTACGGTAAACCGGTTGAGGGTTTTTCTTTTTACTTAACCGATACTCTACCATTCCGAAGTCCACATTCAACTATCTGATATCAGGTTTGGATGTTCTAATTAATTGTAGGCCTTCTAAAACTGAAACAATTTGACTTTATCTTTACTGTAAACTATAACTAAAGTATATGTTACTTAGAGGAAGTATGGGAAAGTTGAGGGAATGTAGCCTGTATATAATGAAAGGGGCGATAAACGACCAGGGGCGATAAAGACCCAGGGGCGATAAATACTCGGGGGCGATAAGTTCCTAAAAACTCAGAACTGGGGGGCGATAAGTTCCTAAAAACTCAGAACTGGGGGGCGATAAGTTCCCAACAAAAATGCAATTTATAGGGGCGATAAGGACCCAGGGGCGATAAGGTCCTGCTTCGCTAGTAAGCCAGGCCAGGGAATTCCTGTTCACTGCCATGGTTGATCTTGGGTGATTAAATCCTTCCACTCTGTATCGTAAAATAATGCCTGTTCACCACCATATGTGATCTTCCACAGCAAACCTAACCTTTCCTATGGTTCCCATTTATCGACCTGCAAAGGGTAAAAACCTGTGTAAAGCTAGTATGCAGCATTTAAAGTCCCGTGCCCAAACAGTAACTGCGACGTCCAGGGATCTAACCGGGGGTCTCCTAAATGAAAACCCAGATTTTTTTCACTTGACATAGCGGCTGCTTAGTCTATGAATTGAATATGATTCATATTTATAATTGTAGGCCTTCTCTAAAAGAAACTATTTGAGTATAAATATAACAGCAAACTTTTAACTAAAATATGTGACTTAGAGGAAGTTTGTGAAAGTTGGGGGAATGTATCCTGTATATAATGACAGGGGCGATAAAGGACCAGGGGCGATAAAGACTTAGGGCGATAAAGGACCAGAGGCGATAAAGGACCAGAGGCGATAAAGGACCAGAGGCGATAAAGGACCAGGGGCGATAAAGACTTAGGGCGATAAAGGACCAGAGGCGATGAAGACTTAGGGCGATAAAGGACCAGAGGCGATAAAGGACCAGAGGCGATAAAGGACCAGAGTCGATAAAGACTTAGGGGCGATAAAGACTAGGGGGCGATAAGTTCCCAACAAAAATGCCATTTGCAGGGGCGAAAAAGTTCCAGGAGCGATAAGGTCCTGCTTCGATACATAGAAATATTAATTTTAATAGGTCTCCCCAAATGGAAATTGTTATAACTTGAAAACTAAAAGAGCTATTAATTAGTCGTTTTCAGCCATTTAATCGTGCATTATAATAGATCATAAAAATAATTTCGACATATTTGGGAAAATGGTGTACGCCATCGAAATAAAATAACAATTTTTAGATTTTTATTATTATTAGTATACCTGCGTACCCATTGTTAGAGATATTTTTATTATCATTAGTATGCCTACGTACCCATTGTTGGAGATATTTTTATTATCATTAGTATACCTGCGTACCCATTGTTGGAGATATTTTTATTATCATTAGTATACCTGCGTACCCATTGTTAGAGATATTTTTATTATCATTAGTATACCTGCGTACCCATTGTTAGAGATATTTTTATTATCATTAGTATACCTGCGTACCCATTGTTAGAGATATTTTTATTATCATTAGTATACCTGCGTACCCATTGTTAGAGATATTTTTATTATCATTAGTATACCTGCGTACCCATTGTTAGAGATATTTTTATTATCATTAGTATACCTGGGTACCAATTGTTAGAGATATTTTTATTATCATTAGTATACCTGGGTACCAATTGTTAGAGATATTTTTATTATCATTAGTATGCCTGCGTACCCATTGTTAGAGATATTTTTATTATCATTAGTATACCTGCGTACCCATTGTTAGAGATATTTTTATTATCATTAGTATACCTGCGTACCCATTGTTAGAGATATTTTTATTATCATTAGTATACCTGCGTACCCATTGTTGGAGATATTTTTATTATCATTAGTATACCTGCGTACCCATTGTTAGAGATATTTTTATTATCATTAGTATACCTGCGTACCCATTGTTAGAGATATTTTTATTATCATTAGTATACCTGGGTACCAATTGTTAGAGATATTTTTATTATCATTAGTATGCCTGCGTACCCATTGTTAGAGATATTTTTATTATCATTAGTATACCTGCGTACCCATTGTTAGAGATATTTTTATTATCATTAGTATACCTGCGTACCCATTGTTAGAAATATTTTTATTATCATTAGTATACCTGCGTACCCATTGTTAGAGATATTTTTATTATCATTAGTATACCTGCGTACCCATTGTTAGAGATATTTTTATTATCATTAGTATGCCTGCGTACCCATTGTTAGAGATATTTTTATTATCATTAGTATGCCTGCGTACCCATTGTTAGAGATATTTTTATTATCATTAGTATGCCTGCGTACCCATTGTTAGAGATATTTTTATTATCATTAGTATACCTGCGTACCCATTGTTAGAGATATTTTTATTATCATTAGTATACCTGCGTACCCATTGTTAGAGATATTTTTATTATCATTAGTATACCTGCGTACCCATTGTTAGAGATATTTTTATTATCATTAGTATACCTGCGTACCCATTGTTAGAGATATTTTTATTATCATTAGTATACTTGCGTACCCATTGTTAGAGATATTTTTATTATCATTAGTATACCTGCGTACCCATTGTTAGAGATATTTTTATTATCATTAGTATACCTACGTACCCATTGTTAGAGATATTTTTATTATCATTAGTATACCTGCGTACCCATTGTTAGAGATATTTTTATTATCATTAGTATACCTGCGTACCCATTGTTAGAGATATTTTTATTATCATTAGTATACCAGCGTACCCATTGTTAGAGATATTTTTATTATCATTAGTATGCCTACCCATTCTTAGAATTGTATTTTCAACATATTTTTGTTTTCATTATAACAATTCTTAGATTTACGAGTAATTAACGACCAATTTACTTAATACTGCGGGTAGTTATTCGCCTGGACCATTGGAAACTTAATGAACGATCACACAAGGTGCAGATTTAACTTGGGCTTTTTCTCTGTATTAAGTAGATGCCATTTTTATGAGATATATATTTGCTAAAAAGCACTGTTAATTAAATATTACTTAAATTATTAACGTAATGTTTAAATTAACAGTACATTTTTTAAAACTTTTTAGAAAGTATATATCTTGCCAACAAGAAGTTAAGAAGTTTAACTACTTACTTTATGACTTCTAGTCAATTGAGGGGTGCTGATTTCGAATCCGGTTGATGATACCAGATTCCGAATCCGGTTGATGATACCAAGCGTAGAAGTTTATAATTTTTAAATTTGTTGTCTCGCGCAGTTACAAAAACACAACTTTAGAACCCCAATATAAGCAATTCATCAACCACCTTGTTATTATATATTTACAGGTTTGGAATCCACTCGACGTCGCCTTTTCCATCTCTTCCTCTTCAATTTACTTGTTTGTCAACTACCGTTGGAAATGGTGACCAAATTCAAACTGAGTTTGAACAAACTAACTAATTGAAAATAAATTTATGTCAACAAAACGTGTAGGAAACTGGGCGGTAAAGCAAAGCAGTTTCCTTCCATTCATATGCGATTACTGGTTGGCGGTAACAGTGAATCTCTGTTTTAGCAGTTGTAACATGGCCTGGTTGTAAACAAAAACGGCACTAACAGTTTTGTTCAAAAATCCGGTAGCACGAATTGTGTTAGCTAGTTAATACTACTGCTTCATTGAAACAAGTAAATCCAAGAAGGCTATGCCACTTATATGGAACAAAATAAACTATTCGATGAACAAATTGCGCTTCCAGATTTGTGGTAGTGAGTAGAACCCACTAAAATTTAGTATATGATGTGCCGACACGCCGTCGTTAGGGAGTTGTTCACAATAATCACTAATGGTGGAAGCCAGGGGTCTATCTCCCTCAAACTGAGGGAGATAGACCCCTGGCTTCCACCATTTAGTGACTAAAACTAAGGACATTACCTCTTTCTGATAAAGCCCTTCTGGCGCATATTAAGAGCCCATCTTCAAGCAGTGAAGATATGGAATAGAGCTGACACTTTCCGCACACCTGAACCTCAGATGGATGGATCTTGGTTAGGTACTGACTGAAAATAGTACAGTGTTTCATTTTGTATCAATGAAAGCCTTCCACTGGGATCGGCTTTCGCACCAGCTGTACTCAATCATAGCATGTTCTTGAAGACATGTTTAAGAGCAAACTGTTCCTGCCAAAGTAATTATATTTCATTTTCTTTGTTATTTTAGTGCATGACACATGGAGTTTACCAGAATCGAAATCCGCATACGAATAATGATGCCTTTGATATTTAAAGCAATCTCAGTGATTATGATGATGTGGTCGACTAACACAACAACATTTCACCAAAAAAGGGAAACATCCAGAACTCAAAAGACAATTTAATTTCATACTTTAAAGCAAATAAAGTTTCTCATTAATATTAATTTTTACGCAATATTATTTGCTACTTTTCGAAAAAAAAAATATTAATTCAATTAAAATACTGAAAGTATGCCATAACTGAGACTTATGTTACTAACATAACATAAGTATGCCGAAGTCCTATCTTAATGTTTCGGTCACATCATATATTATTTCCAGTGGCGACCTAAACAAATTTACATTAATTAATAATCGAAATGTAAAAAGAAAAGTAAAATTTACTGCATTCTAAAATGTGTATAATTAAGGTAAAAATTGAAAGATAATTGTTTTACAATTATAAACTGCAAAATAAGACGACGTCATATTATACTAGGTATGAAATATAATAAATTAAAAATTGCATTTTAGAAAGTCCAAAGTTTCCGACCCCCCGAACCTCGCCTCCGATGTCGGTTTAATGTTGGGGAGAGGTTCACCCGGGTGTAGAGGAGAACACCGATGTCGCGATGCCCCGCCTCCATGGCGATGGACAGGGCGGTCTGCCCATCGTGGTCGCATATAGTTGCGTCTACATTGGGCTGCGTCAGTAACAGTTTCACGACGTCTAGATGTCCGTGTTCGCTGGCACACATCAACGCGGTAGATCCGTCCACATCCTGTAGATTCAACTCGGCGCCGCTCTGCACTAAAAGTCTCGCCGTATCCATCCGTCCGTGCGCCGCAGCCAGCATCAACGCGGTCTGGCTATCCCGCGACGCGCGCGCGTTTATATCGCTGGCGACGAACACCTCCCGGATGACGTCACGCTGCAGGTCGTCCGCGAGGGGCGCGAGAGCGGCGAGCATCGCCGGCGTGTATCCCGCGCGGTTTGCCGCATTCACCGTCACGCACCCGGTGCACAACAGCTGGTTGACGATACCGTAGTTCCCGTGCGACAGACTGTAATGCAGCACGGTGTTCCCATTAGCGTCGGCTCGGTTCACTATAACCCGAATCACAGTCGCCGAGATCGACTCCAACGTCGCTATGAACGCCCCGACGTTGCTGCACAACGATAACTGCTGTCCAGCAAGACAGAACCACTCGTCGGTGACTTTGTTGACGTGGAAGGCTACCTCCTCCTCCGGGAGCTCGGCCCCTCGGTCGTAATGGTTCTTCAGCATCGTGCAGGAGAGCAGAAGCTCGGCGCTCGGTTCGTAAGGCGATGGGATTCCCGGACTACTTAACGATGCGTCGGAATCCAGACCAGATAGACCCCCACTCGGGACCAGACTCGAAATTTCCGCGTCGTCTGAGTTCGATCCGCTATCAGACTCAGAGTCGCTCAGCTCAGCGCTATGTAATTGTACACCGGTACCTGTCTGCATGTCGCCATTACTTTCAGTTTCTAACTTTTCTTTAGGATTCCCGTTTTCATCCAATTGAAGGTCGGTTCTTATAACTACGGACGTAGGCTTGACACACACGTCGCTAGGGGTTACAGGAGGGGAATAATACTCCCCAGCGGCGATCACGGTCTCCTGGGAGGTGCAGGAGGACACGGTAGCTGGCGACGAAGCCGCGCTGCACTCCTCGTCCGGCTGAACGAAACGAGACAGACTGAGTTTGCGACTCAAAGCGCGATCGTGCTGACAATCGTCGCAGACAACATCGGTGACCGAGGCCATCCCGACGGCGGCGGTACGGTAGTGTCTAGCGGGGCGGGAACACGGCTCACACAGCACGTCGTTCACGGCGCACTCACCCACAGCCACAGACTTGAAGTAAATGTTCACGTTGCCGGTGTTGGTCATATCGGCGCCGAGCGCCACCAGTTGCGATGTCTGCGGGAGTTCCTGGTCCGGCCCGCTACGCTCATCCCGCGTGCAAACAACCGCGTTTACGCTCTTCTCGTACTTAATCTGCTTCGCTAGCATCCCTGCGTCGACCGTCTGGGCCATGGTCTCCCCTGAACCGACGCTCTTAGACAATGGCGTGGGCGTTTCCGTGGCAACGTCTCGCATCGGGGTCCGCCCTGTGCATGCGAAGTCCATCGTCTCGGCCACCACAGACACGGCTGCATCGCGGTAAGTAATGCGACGAGTGTTAGTCGCGGTGCTACGCAGGTTGGCCACGGTTTGAACCTGTTTGTTGCAGGTGCTACTGACATCGGCCGTGGTGCTGTGATCTCGAGTTAATCGGAAATCCGTGTTAGTAAACTCGTCCATAGTTTCACGAGGCATAACATCCGTAGAATTGTCCTGCACATCAACTTTACACGTAATTCCTACGCTCTTTAATTCCGTAGAAACAGTAGCTACATTACAATGTAACATCGTTGCAACAGCGCCGACTCCTACATCCCTAGTGCGAGGCTTTAGCGCAGTGTAAGTTGACTTATCAACGGTCGATAACATATCTGTATTAGAAGAGCGAGATATTCTTATTAAATTGTTACAGCCGTTTAATGTAGGTTGATGAAGGGAAACACTTTCTGGAATATCAGTAATCGTTCCTACAGAAACTGAGTTAATTACCGCGCGAGTTATTGGGTCTGTATTAACACCAATTGATACGAGTGAAGGCCAAATGAAAGTCGTATTAATTCCGACTGACTCATGTTTAATATCCGTTGCATGTTTACTACTAACTGTTATAGAACACGGTGGGTATTGTTTATCTGTGTGATTAATGCCATTAACAGTTAAGTTACCGAGTTCACCTGAGTTCACCATAGAAGGATGTGACTCCACCGTAAAGTCCCGGATAAATTGTGGCACACGAACACCGTATTCACTGTTTGAGTCAGCACCGTCTGTAGAGGTAGAATAAGCAGAATCCACTGTTAGGGCGGTTGTGTCTGCCTCGCAGACTGTGGGCGAATAGGAGGCGGCCTTCCGTCTCATAGGAGATACCGGGGACAACAGGTCCCGGTGGGTGTCGTCTAGACTGAAGTCCCCAACCCCGACGTCTCTAGTCAGACTGAGGAAACGGACGTGTTGCCCAGGCAACGTCCGCTTCGGAGAGTCAGGGCTCATCATATTGTAAGACAAGGACTGAGTTCTGTACCTGTTTGTCTGATACATGTCCAGTGCCGATCCGCTGTGTGATCGCTTTATACTACTACCGTAGGACTTCAACCCCGTATCGCGTTCCACGTCAAACTTGGAGATAAATTCGTTGCTGACACGAAAGTTTTTTAAACGCCTGTAAGCCTTTGTAAGAGTTGATGTGGTCTGGTCGTCGTCTTCCACCACTGCCTCTTTAGATCGTTCACATGAACTGCTTCTGGATTGCGCCTTCAACTGCAGCATCAGAAGACGTTTCTCTTCCTTTAACACGCTCACCTGTACTTGCAACAAAGGCACCGCCTTCACCTGCCCTTCTAGTTCGCGCAATCGCTTCAAACTCTTCGCCATGCTCTCCCTGATGCCAGCTAAGGAGGCCTGGGACACCTGGGTACATGTGCTGGTCTCGGAGCATACCGAGGGAGATCGACTGCCGTTGATGTTGAGAGAGATGACATGTTTGGGGCCGAGTGTTGATGAGGAAGTGAACGAACGAGAAGCCGTGGATGAGTCCAGCGTTGCTGTAGGCGACCCCAAATCCGTGGACAGAGAGGACACGGACGAGATGTCCAAGGAAGACGTGCTATCGTTTACACTCGTGTTGGACGAACCTACGCGGATTTTGTGATCAGAAGTCATTGTTGATGTCATTGGAAATAAGTTTGTTTTCTTTATGCGTCTCCCGCGTGATAGTACCTGAGGAGGCTTCCATTCATCAACACCACTTAGTGGTAGGGAATGGAATTTACTGCTACGTGGATCGACATCCTTTGACCGCTTTGTGGGATTAGCTAATGTCTCAGAGAGTCCAGTATTAGGCAGCGGTACAGGGCCTGGCTTCTTACTAGGCTTTCTTTTATAAAGCGATTCCAATTCCGTCAAAAATTCTTCTTCTTCGGAAGAAATTTCTAAGGTTAGATTTTGGGGCGGGAGAGGAATAACTGCGGGTACATCAGATATATTATGGGAAGGGACCTTTGCCGCTTGCGTGTTTGTCTCAGTGCCCTGCTCTAACGTAGTGACAACATTAGATATTGCCTGAGAGGTGAGTTTGTTGGCGAATACAGTTCGGGGTTTTCGTTTTGAATAGGTCTTCAACTTCTTTAGTTTCTCGAGAGATGCGGCTCCAGTGACGATACTTTCGCAGAATCTCATAAAGTCGAGGTCAATGTGAAACCCGTAGGGACAACATTCGCATTTGGAATCGATGCTATTACTTTCCATAGTGTCAATATATATGTTTACTAATGTAATAAGTATTTATAATTGAATTTACGTAAGATGTTTATATATTCCATTCAATAAAACAAATTATATAAATAAATATTAAAAAATATATAATTTTATCAAAGAGATCAATATAGCCTACCAGTAGTCTGCCAATAATAGGAAATTAAATATTCGCCAATATGAAGTATCCCAGAACTGTACAAGTAAACAATTTGTGTTTCTACAGTATATATATTTTTTCAGATGAAGTGCTTTTTATATCCTGTAACTATGTAAGGTGAAACCTGCACAGTTAGTATTTAGTATAATAATTCAATTTGTTTTGTTTTGGCTACATCCGAGTTTAAAATGAAAACGTGCCATATTCGTATTCCCTCCCATCTTTACAAGATTAACAGTACACAGTACACATACATATGCAGCAAAACCACAGATCCTGACTTAGGTCTACTTAAAATGGGCAAATGTAATTCTGATAACATATATATAATAAATATATATATATTATCAGAATTACATCAATAATCATTATATTACATTATATATTATCAAAACATTAAATAAGATTTAAAGTAAGCACATCGCCCGGTTGTCAAAATGATCAATAATATATCAATTTAGCGATAATCTGAAATAAGGTAAAGTGATACTCTACCGCGAGGCATATTGTCAATATTAGGAAATAATAATATATTTTGAGACCTACTGTCGTGCAATACGGCTACTACTAAACCAGTAGAGAATTCCTCAACACCAGGACGTGTGATATTTGAAACACATTTACAGCCGCAGTTTATTAGGATTGAACCACACTGGTGGTGCTAACTGACAGCAAGGAAGCCCCGGTAATTCTTGGAACATAATTTACAAACTTTAATCCTTGAATGTTGTAAATTTATTGGGTCTGGAATATTTTTTACAATAAAACTAGTCTGACACACTTTACAGTTTCAATAGTAAAGACTGCTGCTACCTGCATACTTTGCACTAAGTAGACCTATAATGACATAATACTCTGAAATATAATAAATGTCTAACTTAATTCATATCATGTGATCAAATATCAAATGGACATCACATCAAATAAATAAACAAACAAACTAATTATTGCTCTGCATATAGAATTGACGACGTAACATTGGTAACACATTGGGCTACACTGTTCTTGAATTAATCATCAAGGTTACATAAATAAACTATAGAGAAACAAAAAAACAATACCGGTATATAAAAATTAATTTACCCTAATTTAATGGAGGGCTTACAGATTAGACTCAGACATAAATAGATAGATATACCAGACTGAAAGATAGATAGACATTCAATACAACAAACAAAAAAAACAAAATAGAAACATAACGTTCCTTTAACTCACTATTGTTATCTTTACTTTTTAATCTTAAATAATTTATTGCTAAAGTTGATAAACATAAAATCCGAACAATATAAAATATTGGCATAAAATAATTTTACGGCCAATAAATCAAGTAATTAATCGTGTGTGAGACCTATTGTGGCGTAAGATATATGGCAAATCAAGAATACATAATTAATTTCGTATTTATAAAATCCAGAGTGTATTAAAAGAATAATAATTGTTACTGGATATCAGCGACTTATAGGCGTGAACTTTATATCTGTAAATAGTATGTCAAGTATAATACAACAGATTAATAGTGTACCTTTGTTACCCTACAACGCATATCAATTAAAAATTCAATGAACAGCAAATAATAAATGCGATAACAATCACATACTCTTCCCTTTACTCAGCAGCTTTATTCTATAATAATGTTATGAAACCTGGAATGAAAACGTTATATAATCTAAACAGCTCAACTCCAATTAATTTAATATAAAATATAAACAGCTCAACTCCAATTAATTTAATATAAAATATAAACAGCTCAACTCCAATTAATTTAATATAAAATCTAAACAGCTCAACTCCAATTAATTTAATATAAAATATAAACAGCTCAACTCCAATTAATTTAATATAAAATCTAAACAGCTCAACTCCAATTAATTAATTAATAAAATCCTAAAAATTTCAGACTAATAATATACGAAATCCGATGAATAGGTAATTTAATGTATTTTTTTATTATTATCTTCTTATTTAATTGTCGGAGAGAAAGATAAGTTTTAATCTAATGTGATGGCGCAAAATAAAAGAACTTAAAAAGCGTGGGACCGTAACAGTCAGTATAGCAAGTAATACTAATCTCGTTCTACAATAAAAGCTATCATATTGAATCCATAAACTGGAAATATTCCAATCACAATAGATCCTAATTGTAAGGCGGTATGTACAAAGAAAAACAATATAGTCCATTGTAAAATAGTTACCCATTGATAACAAATACTAGGAATCTACTTAATTGACAATGTCCTCATATCCTATTGGATAGCATTTAGGAATAGCAATTCAATTTGATATGAAGTGTTTGCCCTCAATATTAAATAGCAATAAACTTTAGCGCCAAGAATGAAATACACTTTTTGTCTGCCACGGGGGGTCTAGTAGTGACAATAGATTCTCAGCGGGCAGCCAATCAATGTGCGGTGTGTTGGCCCCCATCACAATGTCATGACCTACGCGGCAGAGCTACAATACATAATAATTATAGGTCGGGAGGTTGCTATTGGTGATTACTAAAGAGCACGGCACCGTTGTAGCGGTTACATCACCTTATAACGGCCCGTTCAATAGTAAATGCGAATTGGTAATTCTTCGCGAAAAGGCCCTACTTAGATTTACAGCACTACACTTCTACGAACTAATTATACAATAGAATGAATACTTTCGATGGCCTATACCAAGCCATCCTCATCCCGTATTAATCCCGACAAAATGTATATAATCGCTCGGAATGAATATACTTCAAAAAAATGAATACAAAAAAGCCAGGATTAATATATATATATAGTAAACGTAATGCATAAAGAAAACCACTCTAAAGTTTCGTTGAATAATAAATAATACCGGTATATAATGTTCGAATTGATAATGAGAATATGAATAGTAAGAAAGGTAACACGGATGTCAAATTAGAAGAACGGAAGAGAAAGCAGGTGATAATACAACGGGTAAACTGGGGCAGGTGCGGGGTTGATAATAATGTCGGTTGTCTGGGCTGGGCTGGGGATGGAACTGGGGCGAGGAATGAACCTTTGTGCGAGGTGGCACAGACCTCATAGGTGCCGGAAGTCACGCAAGACGTTCAAGGGGTTCGATCATATCAAAATCGAATTATCGTTGAGGTTGATTTGCATCACTTGACTTGGCATGGAAAACAAGCTTGGCTCCGACCAACTTCCATGCCGCCTTGCTTCATATTATCATGCTTCGCATTCGTATTGATTCGTATTAATTCCTTAATACTATAATACCAAATTAATTAATGCATGGTTTCAGAGGGAGTGCGGGGGGGGGGGTTACCACTCACCTGGAAAACCTGGAATAGTCAGGGAGTTTCAATTTTTTTTGAAATATCAGGGAATTCTAGTAAA
>JAUCBJ010001251.1:0-55348 GCA_032718475.1 Nemertoderma westbladi
ACTGCTGAATTATCAAATATTATATTTTCCACGAATGCAGGGTCCATATTTAAAAGAAGATGACTAGATTTTCGTAAGTAATTTAATTGAAACAGTATTTAATAATTAATTAATAATTATCGCTAGAGTTCCTGCAGCTTTTATTTGTTTGTGGCTGCCTCTGGCTATGTTTGTGGCAGGAATGTTTGAACGCTTATAAGTCAGTCAATCAAGGATGAAATGGAACCAAACTTGGTACACATGTAGTCTATAAAAAATTTTGAAATTCTACACACAGACAGACTTCTACAGTTCCCCTGTCTGCCGCTAGGGGGCGAATTAACAGAAACTTAAAAATAGCTGTAATTATAGAACCAACGATCAGATTCATCTGAAATTTAGTAGTAGTTACCTAAGAGCATTGCTTAATTAGAAATTCTACAGAGACTTTTACAGTTCCTGTCTGCCGCTAGTGGGGAATTGTTAAAGCTCCAGTTCAACGTGCTTAGCACGGTTTAATAAACAATAAATTAATTATTTTATTCAATACAGTAATTATAACAGTAAAATGCAATGTATTCTATTTTTTAGTAAAATCAAGAGACAGGAGGGGGGTGGGACTGGACGCAAATCCCATCTTGGCGAATTAATATCCCGCCTCAATATTAATTTCTCAATTTTGGGAAAGGAGCAGGTTACAGTGGCACGTTATTTTAACCAAAACAATAAAGTAAACACAATAGAACAGGTTACAGTTTTATTTTTGAGAGTAATCAGCTGTTGTTATTTGCGTCCAATTTCCCCTGGAGAGGGATTAATTTTTATTGCGTCCAGTCCCCCCCCCCCCCCCCCCCCTATCTTGAAATCAAATACCAAAAATATATTTATTATATGAACAATCTATTTGGAAATTGTAAGTTCGGCCTATCTCTTTACCATAAGCTCAGTATCTTTATCTGGTGTGTTTTTATTATTTTACCAATTATTTAATACGTTTGATAGAATTGAACAACACCGCCCAACACAACCAACTCTCTATCCGCCTCGAGCTGTCGAGCATCGAGAATACGAGAAACTCGATCGAAATACCTGCTTATCCCAGTAGTATCCGTCCGTAGTCACCGGACCGCTGCGGTTTACTCCCGTAGAACAGTAGAATTCCCGCAGCTTTCGACCCAATTCGACAACGAATTCGCTTCACACTTTCACGTCGCAGAGAACGTAATCCAGTGCGATACAAGTATGCCCGACGTTCAACCATTTCCCCCAGGCGATACCAGGATCCGGGCCGCCGCTAAACCCAGATCGCAATCCTCGTCGATTCGTCCAGTCGTCGACGTAAGTCAGTAAGTGGGACTCTTCCCACCGCACTCCAAGGTGGGTGACCGGAGTGAGGCATGAGGAACTTGGCAGTGGCCCGCATTACGATCTGACCGACCGCCGTATTCCCAGTGTCTGAGTGTAGTAAATACCCAAATAGAATCGTACTGACAAACAAGCAATTCCGTAGCACTGCGTAGTATTCCCCCGTTAATCACCTCTTGAAGCAACTCGGCTGCTCGGGTCCAGATACATCGGACTGTCGGGAGCGTTTCAGACAGTAATGGCAGAATGGAGCGGCATTTGCGAATATTTCCAATGGTTTTATAATAAATAAGGGGATTAAATGCTAAAACAAATGGATTATTCCTAACCCCACCCCAATACAGCAGTATACCTAACAGTATATAGCTTGTACCACAGTACCATAATCTGATAATCAGCACAGTCAGCCTACGCTAATTTCACAGCAAAGTCCTTGTCATGGCCTGTGTGTAGTAGGCCATGGGTGGTACCTACGGCAGTACGGTGCGCACTACAACTGACAACGGCAGTACAGCAATACGGCTGTACGGTGTACCGTGCCAATGCAGCAATGACTGAATGATTAGCGGTAACTATCTAAACTATTATATTATTATTACCGGTGCCGGTACTGGGCTAATTAGGCCTAAACTTTAATCACCGCAAGGGTTGCCGGGGTTAATTAGATTACATGATATGGCATGTCTGCAGTGTATGGTACCGGCTGACCAGTATTGCAGTATTGACTGATTGCAGGATTCTCGATTCAGGGATTGAGTACAGCCTGACAGTACCGGTACACATGGTACATGCAGACAACCCCAATGTATTGCAAAATTTGTCAGAAAAACCAGCTGATTTATCCTACAGTAATAATAATTTAACGCATTTTAAATTTGGATAAATAAATTTATTATAACTGCAATAACAGTTACACTGATGCTGCACGAAGACCCCACGCAAATTCTACTTGGAAAATTTTCAAACTTTTGCCAAACAACATGTGTACCAAGTTTGGATAGATTTCATCAAGGATTGGCCGAGTTATTAACGTTTAAAATAAAATACTGAAAAAAAAACGCGACAGAACGACAGGTTGATTAATGGTACCCCTACGCTAAGGCTCACTCACTTCGTGGCTCGCCCCACAGTGATACAAACAAATGCAGTTTTTTTTCAATTCAAATCAATGTATTTATTTATCTTGATTATAACGAACCTGCCTATTAATAGGTAGTTCTTGTCAAGAGTTGAGCCGTTTAAAAACACGATGTGGTTGTGTGTGTGTGTATATATATATATGTATAACCATCCAATATCTCAAAAACTCAAGCAGGTACGCAAAAATTTTAGTAACAAACTCTCCATAAATTTTGGCTGCGCACAAGACTGTATATTTTTTGTGGCGTTTCGATCACGGGGTCACTGAAAAATAACGGTTTTGAAAATTTAAAGTCGAATTTCACCGATTTCAACTCGTCGAGTATACACCAACTTTTTTATTTGGGCTATTCAGTCATTTGAGAAACATATTTGAGTCTCAGAATCTTTTCAAATATCGCCAATCTCGCACAGAACGTCACCAAAATTTGTTAGTCCGGCAAAAAAACGCACAAATTCGTCTAAAAGAGTAAATTATTTGATTGCAGAATAATATGATTCAACTAGAAAAGCCAGCCAGCTGGCTATAAGGAGACCGTCCATATAGACAAACGTAGTGTTAGTTGTGTCCCTCCTCATTCATTATCATCAACTCCCTCCCACCTAACATAGCAGTGAGTAACCTTATAGACTATTGTCATAGGATTCACTGGGAAGAGGTATTCATCTGGTGGGGTGTAATACATTATACAAACTTACAGTTGATGTTTGATTACTGTCTGGTTTAGAGTGAGAAAGTAATCAATTCGGCAAGTAATATACTTCTCTGCAGTTTGGGCTATCCATTCAATAAATAGTAGAAGATTACTAGGCCCACATGAGTACCAGCAGCTGGTGTTTCTATCGTTGAGTTGAAGGCAATTATCGTGTTTTCATTTTCGCTCACTCAGGGTACTGCGGTACTGGTTTGAGGGGCAGGTTCGTTTAAAGCCAGCTTGCTGGCTTTCTAGTAAGTATATATATATGAATCAGTATAGATTAGAGCACAATACACAATTTTACCAATATTTGCTATATTAATTAGATAGAGTTGTTTACAATCAAGAAGGGGTGCCATCTAATAGCTAGGGAGGTAGTTGGCAATGACATCCCGTGGGGGAGGGGGGGGGGGGGGGGTGGGGGGTGGGGATTGTGGAATGTGGGGGGCAATTACTGGTGGGTAAAGAACCAAAAGAAATAGTATAGCAACATACGACTGTTAAACAGGGTGGATAAGTAAAAGGCTTTTACCCTTTACTGCATGAATTATTAAAGCTCCATAGAAAAAAATGATTTTGGTGTTTGTCGCAGTCATTTGGGTTTAAAAAAACTAAAAATTGGGAAATTTTTTTTTAAAATAAACTAGCACTTTTTGCACCACTACTGTTGCACTGGTGCAACATCATGCATAAAGGGGATAGAAATGTACATAATATTTGGCGAATTGTAAAAATGATTGTTTTCTTGATTCTTGTGTTGTATGGTTTTATGAGGGTTAAGAATTCCATGGAATATATAAAAATGCCATGAGACATCTAAAACTTCTATATTTCAGCGGTGGGTCGAAAATTTGGTGCCAGCACCAATTTTTGAAAATCCTTTCAATAGATGAATTGATTGTAACAAAATGTTTCATATTGTTTAACATATTGCGTTATACATGCCGCTTCTAGTGTTGGTCTTTTTATTAACTCCAGAAAGACCAAAATTCTGACAATTCTGACAGTTAACTTTGAAAGTCCTCAGCAAGTCTCTGATCGGATGAGCATAAGCTCAAAGGATGGTATGCTTGAGCATGTGGATGACTTCTGTTACCTGGGATCATGGATCCGGAAGTCAGGTGAGGACCTTCGAATACGTAAGGGAAAGGCATGGGCAGCCTTGAATAGGCTTTCCAGGATTTGGAAGTCACCGAGAATTAATCGGAAACTTAAGGTCCGATTATTTAGAGCAGCAGTAGTTCCAGTACTCCTTTACGGGAGTCCATGCTGGGCTCTAACTGCGGAGGACACCAAATCTCTGGATGGCACATTCACAAGAATGCTACGCCGGGTTCATTGTGTCAAGTGCAATGCACACATCTCCAACCAGACACTATATAACATTGGAGGTGTCTCATTGGTTCCCCCAAACTTGACACTAGAACAAAATCGCCTCCGCTTTGCAGGACATTGCTTTCGCCGTGAGGACCAGCCAGTGCATAATCTTGTACTTTGGCAGCCTCATGGAGTGAATAAGCATGGTGGACAGGCCATGACTTTCTTGAGACGCATCTTAAAGGACACTGGCCTTAAAGATGCAGATGATCTAGCAAATGTCATGGGTGATAGGGAGTTGTGGCGGTGCAATTTTGTTGACAAGCCGGCACAGCATTCTTAAAAATGCAGCTACAATGCAGCATGCCGATCCTAGTAGTTATACTGGTTTATGGCGATTCTGAAAGTAATGAAATTAATGTAAATGAAAGTAATGACACAAGACATCTCAAACTTGTATTTTTCGGTGGTGGGTGCAAAATTTGGTGCCAGCACAAATTTTTGAAAATACTTACAATAGATAGTGACATCTTGTGGTAACTAGACATTTCAAAATCGAATTTTTTGGCGGTGGGCACCAAATTTTGAAAATATATCCAATAGTAATTGTTGTAAGCGTTTGTAATACAAATTCCAATTAGGTAATACACATGTAATATTTTCAAGATATCAACTTTATTTAATACGAGAGTAACAAAAACGAGAAAAACAAAGGTTGACGCCTCCCACATGCTTGTTATACTCCTCCACCATTGCTGGGCGCTGAATTTCGATCTTTCTATTGTGTTCCTTGGACCACCTTAGAGCAGGAGTTCCAAGGCCAAGGCCAATATAGAGTTAGAGAATTTGAACGAAATTATTTTCAAGCCATCTTACTAAACATATTATTCTTGAATTTGCATCAACACGCCAATCCATGCATCCCCTACCTTCATACTTGAGTGCTTTTGACTTTTGCTAGTGCTTTTGAAGTGCACTTGACTTAAGAATAACTTTAGCCCCTTTTAGTCTATTCATTCGGGCAGTTCCAATCACCATGATTCCCACGGATTGCATAAACTGAATTAAGTCTAGTGACATAAATAGGTTATCAAAGTTCACCTTGTATTTCCAAACTTACCTAATAATTTAATTTCGTCTATATTCCCCCTGTTGTCAATTTTCCCAACGTAAATTTCAAAATCGTAAATTATTCCACTTATACCACAGCAGGCCCAGACTTTATATCCCCATTTGTGGGGTTTATTCGGTAGATACTGACGTAAGGAAGATCTTGCTTTTGTCGGAATGATTTGTTCATCGATGGAGTGTTTCTCTTCTGGTTCAAGATTTTGACATTTCTCTACAATTGAATCAATCAATCTTCTTACGAAGTTTATCTTGAAAGTTGCAATCGATGTCCCGACATCCTCGTTATTATTGAAGTGGAGGATGTGTTTTATTTTATCAAAACGATTGACAGACATTGTGTCTGCTAGCACTGGAGTGCGCAATTCATTTGACCAATAAAGTCTATATTGAGGAAGTTTTACAATACCCATATATATCAATATCCCATTATACTTTTCAATTTCAAGTAAATTGGTATTCAGTGTAAGCCTTTCTTTTGCATTTAGTACACATTAGTCTGAAAAAGAATTAGTTCTTATAATATCATTAACAAATAAGTTTTTAAAGTAATCAAGGGGTTCTTGTAGATCATTATTTGGTTCACTGAATGGTTTCCCTGTATATGTTGCATTGAATTCTGGGGGCTCCTTCTTTCTCTATCGCACATGCCGACGAGTGTCTACCACCTCATCCCCTTCACTACTCTCCTCTTCGTCTACAACTTCCTCCTCATATTCTTCATCATCCTCGACTATCTCCTCATAAGCAACATCTTCCTCAGAATTTTCGAATTCATCACCCTCGTTTTCATCTGATTCATCACTTTCGATGGGATTTGGTAGGATAACAGCCACTCTATCTATCCACTCTAATCTACTCTAATCCTCTACATATCTGTTTTCTCGCATTCGCAATCTGGTTGAGTAATCCATGGAATTACCGTAGAATCTCTTTAATGAAATTGAAGTCAATTCCGAGGAAGCCATATCTTAGATGTAATAGGCATAGACTCCCAAATTCAACTCTATAATTCTACCTAAATGTAAGTGATTGTAGTGTATAATTAACCTAAAATGTATAGAATCAACAGAAATTTCAGAACAATCACCTGAACAAATTTCGTACCTTCCAGCATGATGTTGGATTTGTGCACCGGTCAGTCTGCACGCCTCGAAAAGATATTATATGTAAAGCTAAGGTTATTTTATGAAAAAATAAATATTTTATTATTATAATAATTTTTTTCAGACCTTCAGACTGTCTAACATTCTATGTTGTTATACTATAATTATATTTACTTAAAAAATGAATTTAAAATAATTGTGTAAATGATGATGAATGTACATTAAACACAGACAACTGCCACATTAATGCTGACTGTTTCAATACTGATGGTGGATTTAGTTGTAGTTGCAAAACTGGATATACAGGAGATGGTGTCACTACATGTTTGGGTAATAACTTTATATACACATTGTGGGGCCTTCGCGCAGCACGAGAGCCTATATAAGCAATCCATGCAATCCACAATTGGCTATATCTAATGCAATGTGTATAAAGAATGCTATGCCGGTTTAAAATTGCGCCGCCACAACTCCATGACTTCCGCAAGACCAGTGTCCCTTAAGAAGCCTCTCAAGAAAGTCATGGGTGATCCTCTCACTCAGCATGGGGTTCCGAACGCTTAACTTAATTAATTAATCACTTTAATAGTGATGTTTAGGAATATTGATGAAATTCATATACCTTTGTATTTATTTGTATTGAATTAATTTCGCACTACCGAATCGCCAGGGCGACATTTTTTCTCAGTCTATCCCTACGCCATACATTTTAGTCATTTTACTATGTAGTTTCAGTAAATCCGGTATGTCACCACGTCATTATTAGGTTGTTCTAGAAAGTTTGAGTGCATTGTTCATCATTTATTGCATGGTAAATAATGTAGAACATTATTTTCACTATACTCGAGATATTTTTTTTACCAAGCATAGCGAGGTTAATACAGAATTTCATTTTGTGCCGTAATGCTTGCTATAAAGTGCTATTCTATGAACAATTACGTTGACGTATATAGTTATTATTCAACTAATTGCAGTTACTACAACAAATAATAGTAATATTACACATAACAATATATATAGTGGCTATATATATAGTGATTGATTACATTACATCGCTACAAGATTTCACCGGAGCACTGATAAGTTGATATGTATCAAAACTAAACCTTAATTTCTGAAATAGAAATTAGAACCGGTCGGGTTGTGTAGAGCTGATGGGAAGCGTGTCGATGGCGTTACCCTCGAATCGTGGAGTGGGGGCCGGCCGATGACCTGGGATGCGACCGTCGTCGATCCCCTCGCTCCCAGTCATCTCGCCCAGAGCACGCAGGCCGGCCGCCGTGTTGTCGAGGAGGCGGAAAACTCAAAGATTAAGAAATACGAGGAACTGACCGTCCGAGGGAGCTACCTCTTCTACCCGGTAGCATTTGAGACCTTCGGTCGGCCCGGTCCTGAGACGGCTGCATTCCTTAAGGAGGTTGGCCGACGCCTCCACGCAGCCACTCAGGAGCCGCGATCCCATCGGTTCCTCCTCCAACGTCTCCTTGTAGCCATCTTGATCGGCAACACGGCCTCCATCCTCGGCTCTATGGACCCTCTGTCCGATGGCCTCTACGACGAGGTTTTGTCGCCAGCTGCCCCCGCGCCCCCCACTGACTCAGCGGGTTAGACTGATCTTGAACTTTTGTATATAGTTAGGTAGGTAGTTTATATTAATCTAGTTAGTGTGCCTCATTGTGCTATAAGAAAATATTTACATTTTTTTTTAAGTAATTTTAATTAAATAAAAACAATTGGTATTGGAATAGATAAGCAAAAAAAAAAAAGAAATTAGAAAGTTAGTAAATAGAAATTTCTGAAATGAGTAAATGGACTTCGACTTTGGCGGTTTGCTGTGATGAATCAATAAATCGTGAGATTTAGACCCATATATGTTCAGGAAGAGGAAAGATTGGAAAATTATTTCATATCAAAATAGTAAATTTTCATTCGCATGGCCTTAAGCACTGAGATAAGAAATATGTTTTGCATATCACAATAATGAAAATTTTTGCATACGGGGTTTTTACGGTTGACGAATTGCAATTGTTAGGGTGTTTTGCATATCACCAATTTACCTAGGGTGATTTTATTACCGTATCGCAATATCGCAAGAATCGCAATTCAGACATCCGTCGATTGCAGGACTCCCTACAACCTACCGCACCTACCAATAATGCAGTACCATCCTGACAACAAGCCTAGAGTAGAGAGCTCGGCCTACCATATACAGCAACAGCAGTGAGCAGTACAGTATACCGTGCAGTATATCCTCCAGTCTCCTAGCGACCAGCTAATAATTTTGGATAGATAAATTTATTATAACTGCAAGACATTTACACAGGTGCTGCACGAAGACCCTACGCAAACAAATTTAACTTGGAAAATTTCTAAACCTTTGCAAGACTACATGTGTACCAAGTTTGGATAGATTTTATCGAGATTTGGCTGAGTTATTAACGTTTAAAATTGAACACAGCAGAACGACATACACACCAATTGAGTTAGTGGTACCCATATGGTAAGCTCGCTTACTTTCGTGGCTCGCTCCACAATTATAGATAAATTTTGTTAATACCTGAAAACATTTTATGTTTTTATACTATAGTTATTTTAACTCATTAATTATATATTAAATATATACATAAAATTAATTTATCTACAGGATATTAATTAATATTATATTATATTTTTTTTTTTACAAATGGTGTGCTATACAATATAAATATATTATAAATCAAGTTATAATTCTGCCATTAATCAATAGGTCCAGGATAACACAATATTAAAGTAACGAACAAACAATTAAAAGCAATTAAAAATCGCACCACCAAGGAATAGCAAGAATGCCAATGCCACCACCAAATCAGTAATATATCAGATATTATATTATATACGCTATTCATATAAAGTGAATGTGTTCACTACTCATGTGAAGTGAATGTATTCGCTGTTCAAATACCCAATGGATTCAACCCGAATTCCTTTAATAGTTTCTTGTTGTATTGTTGAATTACCAAATTGTGATCCTCCCATCTTTGTCTCGCTGCATAAACTTTCGCTACTGAAGCATCTAAAGCCTACATATTAATTAATAAACAATCTTCATAGTGCAGAAAATGGCACCAGTTACAGAGACTCTACCCCTCAAGGATGTCGTATAGTCCTCGGATGCCGAGTCGAATAATCCCAGTATGGATGCAGTGTTCCCAATTAGGATCGCAATGAGGATCCGATGCAGTAGAAAACGGTGGGAGCCGGGTTCCTGCGTCTGGGAGGCGATCCTCTTTCCCAGTTTCTGGAGAAACTCAGCCGTTTTTGGACCGGGGTTGCTGAATGTTCTTGAAGGCGACCGGGGTAAACTGGTAGCCCTGGTCGATGAACTCCCGGTATTTGCTGATCTTATTTTTAACTTAAAAAATAAATTTAAAATAATTTTGTAGATGATGATGAATGTACATTAAACACAGACAACTGCCACATTAATGCTGACTGTTCTAATACTGATGGTGGATTTAATTGTAGTTGCAAAACTGGATCTACAGGAGATGGTGTCACTACATGTTTAGGTAATAAATTTAGATAAAATTATAAACAGAATTTGTTAATAGCTGAAAACATTTTATTTTGTTATACTATAATTATATTTCTTTAAAAAATGAATTTAAAATAATTTTATAGATGATGATGAATGTACATTAAACACAGACAACTGCTACATTAATGCTGACTGTTCCAATACTGGATGGATTGGTTCCCTAATGGAACCAAAGGAGGTGCATGGAATACAATTAGTTCTGGCAAAGATGGTATTATTTGGGCTACAAAATCAAACCAAGAAATATATGCAGCCCGTGTTGGTGGGGACAACGCAGCTCCAAAGTGGGTTCGGATTGATGGTGGCTTAATCCAAGCGAGTGTTAGCAGTTACAATGGTGTTGTTTGGGGTGTTAATACCGGTGACGGAATTTATTTTAGAAATGGGATTTGTTAAAAAAGCTTTATTCTAAAACTTTTGGTTGTTGGTATTGTTATGTATGCTACTTCTCACTTGGTGATTTTGGTATTATATGAGTATTTAAAGAGATTTGATATAACAGTTGGCGTTTGCGACATTAAATTCAAAAGGCTATTCTCCAATAGTCCTATTTTGAATGAAATCTCTTCATATCATATACATTTCTACATATAAACAATATAAATGTGTATATTTTCAAATTGGAACGGATTCCAGACAATAATTATCACAGAACAACGGATTCTAGACAATAATTATCACAGAACAACGGATTCGTCCAACTAATCAGGCTGTACGACAGTTGCCGAACATCTGCATTAGATACTACTTTGAAAATCGTGGGTGGTATAACTTGTAACGAATCTCGTTTCGTGACAAAAGTTGACCAATTGCGATACTGACTCTTATTATCTCTGACTCTAAATTTGGTAATTTACACAATGCTCCCAATGCATTCTTAAGAACTTTTTAAATTATAGACATTGTACTTACTGGATGTTGTACTGTAAAAGGTGATGGCATTTGGCACCTTAGGGTCATACACCCTCAGATAAGCCTAATTGTTTATACTGTATGTTTATTAAAAAGAGTAAACTCGCCACGATTGCACTTTATTAAAATCATCACAAACTCACCAAACAGAATGTTCTATCCCGGTTTCACAGCATATGCCCTCTGAAGATTCTGCACCCCCCCCCCCCCCCACGCCTCCCCCCTGCTCGGTTAAATTTCGCTAGAGTATTATGAACCCTAGGACGAAATACGCAAGCATAAATTGTAGGGGATAGTATCTGATATATTGTCTGTTGTTCGCTTTTTCGGTCCACCATTTTTGCCTTTCTTTTCACTCGATTTGATGTCAGTTTCTGCATTAGACTAGGTAGCTACCGGTAGCTAACTGTCTTCTGCTACATATAAAAATACAATAGGACCTAACAACAATCAAGAATAAAAGTATGGAAGGAAAAATAACCCTAAGTTTCCAACTACAGTGAAGGTACGAAACTGAAAGTAAATAATAAATCCGATGTATATGTATATGTATATGTATATAGATATTCCTTGTATCATGCGGGCCATATGTGTATAACTCCAGTGGCCCATTCGCATTCAAGAAATATATTTTTCAGGCCTATTCGCTACCAAGTGGCCTATTTTATCAAAGGCCATTTTTAAATTTGGCGGCCCAATTGCTACAAATTGGCCCTGGGGCTACATAAATTATTTTACGTGGCCTTTATGCTACTAGAAGGCCTAAATGGGACTAAGAATATATTCACTATGGCCCAGAGGCTACAATGTGGCCCCTTTGCTACCACAATTTTATAGTTATATAGTTATAGTTATGTATATAAATTAAATTATAATTTAAACGCCATCTGATGTATGACCATGGAATTTATTATTGGATAATTTAACCATGGCCAATATACTACTAGCGAAATATAATAAAAAATATATATTTGGTAATTTTTGGGCCATTGAGTTTTTCAAAACGTCAAAACGAGTAAAAGTTTTGTAGAATAGATTTATTTATATAATATTTATAATATTTATATACAGTATAAAAACAATAACAAATACACCAAACATAATGGTATTTTTTCACCAACATACTGTAACATAATAGGATTACCCTTAAAAGCTCTGCAGCATATTTCCAAGCATATTTCTAATTTATGTTACTTACAAATACCGTACAATATGAAAAATATGAAAATGGGTTATGGGGGATAACTTAAACTTTAACTGTCTTTTTTCATATCAATAACTCTATTAGTAATGGTGGGGTCTATAAAACATTAGTTCCCCTCAGGGAGGGGGGGGGGGGGGGGGGGGCGCAATTCATCTTTCCAAATATATCATTACACTAGTATAAAAGGTCACGTTCTCACTCAATTGCAAATATATTATTGTGGGGCGAGCCGCGAAGTGAGCAAAGCCTTAGCATATGGGTGCCATTGGCGAGTTGTCTGTCGTCGTCGTCTTTGATCGTTAATAACTCGGTTATTCCTTGATGAAATTAAACGAAACTTGGTATGTATGTAGTCCGTCAAAAGAATCTGAAGTTTGGTCAAAAACGAACGAACGCAACGAGGCACAAGAGGAGGAAAAGGATTGCGTTGAAGACTTCTGATTAACGGCAGACAACTCGTTAATGGTGCCCATATCCTTAAGGCTTTGCTCACTTCATGCTGCGCCAAGGCCCCACGAACGGGTAACTATGAGTTTAAGAACTTTGGTTTGTATGTGAACAAAAGTACGCCAATGTTTTTGAAAAGTTACGTAGGTAAATGTGAAAATTTAGACCAAATAGCAAAATTTAGAATTTTCCCAAGATGCTTTCTATGATATTAATCTATTATGGTATAGGCCTAAATAGGTTTAATGGGCGCTTAATCAATTGGAAACATTTTGTAGTATATGCCATTTATGGCACGTTACAAATTAAGATCTGATAGATTCTGATAGAAGAAACATGAAAATATCTATTTTGATGTTGTATGAATTTTTAATATTAGTTAATACGAGTTAACAATGAAAAAAACTTGGTTGCTCTTAAAACCCTAAGACTTTTACAGTTTTGAATTTATTCGCATGAAATTTTTTTATATGATAGATCAATGATGGGGCAACAAATGAAAATAAACCTGCTCTTCTAGGTGGCGCTGCAAATTTATGTCAATTTTTACGTTTGTTATAAATAGTATTACATTTTATTAACTAAATATTTCAAAACGTTGTCTGATACTTTTATGCAGGGTTGCTTTGTAAACACCCACATAAATTGCTCAAAAAATTAATTGCTAATTAAACACTAATTGCATAAAAATTGTAAAAGTAGTAGGGTTTTGAAGTTGAAAATTTCCTAAAAAAATATTTGGAGATAATAGACCTTTTAGTATACATAGTAATAGTAATTTCAATAGGAATCCCTAAATGGAAATTGTTAGAACTTGAAAACTAAAAGAGCTATTAAATATAGGTTTTCAGATTTGGAAACACCATTTTATCGTGCATTATAATTGATCATAAAAATAATTGCGAATTATTTTTGACCAAAATTGTGTACCCCCCTTAACTAATTTTAAATATTGGAATGTGCAGACAGAGTTACAAAACGACTCATATTTGAAATAATAGTAGTAGCTTTGATATAGTAGTACATATAGCAGGTCTATAACGTACACACTACACGCACGCTCTTGTACATCTATCACTTACTCACATTGCACACCAACCGAAACACCAATGTCAACTACAGGCCTTCCAAAAAAGCAGCCATTATGAGTTCAGATTGCTGCTGTCTAAGCAGGTATTATAAGGACCATTTTAATTACTGGGAGGAAAACTTGGGATAGGAGTAGCGCCCACACCCCTTCGGGTAGAGGAGCCCTCGGGTCGCATCCAGCTTCGGCTGAGCTTGAAACGGGTTTGAACTTCTTGCATAGTAAACTGTAGTAAGTTTGTAGAGTGGCCCATTTACTACAGACATATGCCGTTATACAAGTGTAGGTAGTGTAAATCAAAACAAATTTGTATTGAAACCAGTAATAAATACCCTTGTGAAGATTACAAATTTCCAACACATATAAAGCCAACAGAACTAGTACCACAGTACAGGCTGTTTATAATGAAACGACAACAGATTCAAGATTAGCTACCCTACCACAAATGAGTTAAAAAGCCTGACGATAACAAAGAAACTATGTGATAAGTACAATTTCAGCATTATGACCCGAGTCTATTTATACAGTACCGAGCGAGCACAGAGAGGAAGAAGGTTTACAAAATACTGAATAGTGCCCTTTCCACAAAATGGTTTACGTAATTTTGTTACATTATTGCCAACTTCTCGGCGTTCTGTTCGCTTAATTATTAGATTTAATATTTACATTATAATATTTAGGAATATTAATGAAATTCATATCCTTTTTATGAAATTAATTAAAATTATTACAACAACAACTACACTGTAAATAATCTTACACTTAGCATACAATGGCTATCTATCATTAATGGAGAATGCTCAAGACGTGTTCTAGATGTTTACTTAGATTACTTTGCTACGTTAGGAGGATATCGCAGAACGATGATAAGTTGATAAAATGTAAAAAAAAAACATACCACATAATTAACGAACAATACCAACAAGTAGTAATCACAATAATATAGCTCATAGGTAGGGACACAGTGAATCGATAATGAATTTGTTACACCCCATTTCGAAAAAAAAAACATTAACAATATTTCAAACATTAATTAAACCCATTGTCATTGATAAACTTTATAAACTGTTTGTGAATACTGCTTGTGTTTAGAATACCTTATAACTGCTGGATTTAGTTCTAATGTACTCTGTAACAACTCGAACAGTCGGACGTCTCGGTTTCCGTTCTTTAGGGAATCGCTACTGCTCAAAAGGCGTTTATCTGTTTTATAGAACATAGAAAGTAATCCAAATTGTCGACATGCTGCAGCTAGGGGGTCTGCCATTTACGAAGATTTATAATATGTTAAGGATACGTTTTTTTTATTGCTGGGGAAGACCCTCTATCCTTAACATATTATAGAACATAGAGGTATTCATCTTCAACCACCCACACCGCATTGGTCTCCGGGATGTCGAACTCGGTATGTCCACGCCTCTTATCTTTACAACGTGGGGGGTATTCCTCCTGTACGTACGCAGTTCAGCTCTTTATGATGCTCATCTCTTCCAAGTTCGTGAAACAGCGAGAGACCACATAGAGCAAATGCGTAAACTGTGTCAGATGGCTACCGGTACGCGCTACTGCAGGCAGCAGCACTCTTGAGCTAAATGTCTAATGTCTGTAGACTGTAGGTGAGCCAATAAATAAACATCCAAATCAAGGTAGCATTAACTATTTTTAAATTTCCCGCCCTGTCAGACTATTTACCTTTATCAAATTATTGCTAGGCAACATTACGAAAGCACCTAAAAGAACCACCCACGCAGTAAAGCACTGACGGGGCGGGGGTGGGATGGGGGGGGGGTATACAATAGTGTAAACTACATATATTATCGAAACAAATAAATTTGTTGCCAATTGTTAAGTAGTAATGGATTAATATAAATAAAACTAATTATAAGAAATGGCGTTCGGAGAAGTATATTATAATCATTATATTAATATTGATAAATAAATAAAATAAAATGGGCCTAAAAGATAGAAAATCAATTCTATCTTTTATTTCTGAATATTAAATAAAGAATATACATTATTTTACGATGGACGAGGATTCTCATAACAGAACACAGAAGGAAAAACGTTCAGGTAGGCTGACTTGTACAGATTTATACTAAAGTCGTACTGCCGACTTAACTAACTCGTTGGAACGACTCACTAAGACATTCGAACCACTTAACAAACTATGCTTCGATTGGCCATTACTACTGTAGTAATAAAATATACAATAGCGGGTTTTTAAATTCAATATACAATACTGCAGTTGAAACTCAATAATGGCTAACTCAAGACAATCTGCAGTTCTTTTGTCTGCCGCTAGAGTACGAAATGTCTGAAAGTGAATTTTTTGACCTATTCAGTCATTTATGATCCGTTCAAGCTGAAAATTGTCAGATAGGAACTAGAATGCACCCTGTGTCTTTATATGGTCGGAATCACTAGCGCGAAGGCCCCACTTCGTGAATTATACACAGTATGTATAATTTTTATTACTTTCCTTTTAGCCTTTGAAAGTACTCTATACAAAGTCCTAACCCGATAACTGTGTGATGTCATGGAAACGTAATGGTTTCTTACCTGGACATCCATACAATGTATTTCAATTTATTGCAACGGCGACATAATAATAATATGTAGTCTAGTATTCTATGTCTATTCTATGTATTCTAGCAGGTATATTGCATTATTAGGGCACTACTATAGCTAGTTACTATAGAACCTGTATCGATATGGTTGATATGGTTGATATCTACGTAACGCAGTCACCAACTATGTAAAATGTATGACGTAGTGATATACAGAACTGAGAAAGAATGTCGCACTGCGATATAAAGCTGAAAAATATGTCGCCCTGAAGATGTAGTAGTGCGAAATTAATTCCATACAAATAAATAAAGGAAATTTATGTAATTAATATTCTTCCTAAGCATTACTGTAGTTAAGCATTCAGATCATATAAGTTGATAACGTATAATGTACGACTGCAAATACCCTAAAACGCAATTAATTTGAGGTCAGAAACTTTAAACTCAATTTTCTCAAAATGGTGTTTGTGTGGGTTGACACATTTCTGCATAACACCGTCCAACATAGTAGTCCTAACTAGACTAAATGTAAATTATGCAAACTACAAATTATTCCCTGACTGTAACGAATAAGGAAGGTGAAATGGAAAACTGAAAACGGATTCGCAGACAATCGTTATTAGAATATTTCCTTACTTAGTTTATATTGTTGAGAGCTCACAAATTATAGTTTCGCATATTTAGATTGTAAATAATTGGTGAAATTAATAATAATTCGTGAAACACTAAATGCATTTGTGTACAAATAACGTTTAAATTTATAAAGTGTATATTATTATTTAAATGTAAATTTATATATGCTCAAGGTATTTTAAACCCACAGTTTTAATTACTTTAAGTTAATTCTAATTCTAATTATTCTATATTAATTTTTCATTTGATGTACATTTCATTAATGGCTTTAAATCGGGGGAAAAAACTTGTTGAAATGGCATTATCAAAAAAAGCGTTCTCACCATTCGTCCCTGGTCGAATCCCGTATCCATTACGAAACAAAAGACAGAACAGAAGACTACTACTGCCCCTTCCTCATAACAGTAGTGAATATATTTCAGAAAACTTCCTTGGATTTGAAAGCGACAAACCAATGGATCCAATGGCCGAGGAGATGGGATTCGAGGTAGGATTGAGGGCCATAATGTATGGATGTATATGTATGGATAACATGTCCCTGACGAGCCTTCAATATTGCGTCATGTTCGAAACTGCTATAACATTAAATTACGCAATATTACATTAAAAACTACAATGGTATTCCAATATTAACTATATTTTCTACCCATTTGTTTTTGTTACCTCGAATTTCACCCTATAGAAAAAAAGATATATTTTGCATGTTATATTTTCAAAAGTATTTACAACATAATATAACCCAAGGGGAGCAGTGGCTTTTCTTGACCCCAAAAGATGTATATCCAATGTCCCTATAGAGCCAAAAATATATATCATTTTTTAAAAGACGAATCTTGAAATTTCAGATATTGGAATCAAATATTAATAGATAGATTTTCACGTATACATAATTTCATTTTTTGCGCTTGAAACTGTTTCAATGTTTCTAATTTTAGCCATACTTACTATATTGAACATTTAAAGTTGTTAATTTGTTGTTACAGCTATTCAAAAAATATAAATTTACTAAAATTTGTATTTTCGATTTTTCGAACAAAAAAGTGGCTTTTTAGGGACACGATTATATATATGACTTTTGAGTAGAAAAAGACAGTGTTTACTAAGTTTGATATTTTCGAATAGCACGATTTATAAACTTATATAATGTATGGCTGCGCATTGGGCACATCACATTGTATTGAACATTGCAGCAAAAATGGTGTAATTCGGGTTTCACTAAAATTCTGAATTTTGTGCTTGAAACTTCAATGCTTCTCTTTTTTCCCATACTTACTATCTGTGCTTAGAGTAGTTATATTGAACAATCAGTTGCCAAAAAAATATATTTTTCTAACCCTCTAAATCAGAATATGCATTAACCCTTTCGCACCTATGACGCAGGCGTATGCGTCACCACTATATGGGCTATGATGCAGGCGTATGCATCATGGGTCACAAACCGACAGACTAGATTTATGTCAACTTGAAAACTGACATCAGAAATGAAATCAGCACCCCTTAAACTTAGATAAACTTTAGACATACTCTATTAATATTTATGTTTCCTCGCATCAGATGACGAATGACGAATTGACGAATGGACATACAGATGTCCGCTTTTACAGTAAGTCTTTAATGAATACCTTTAATTAGTGATACACAAAACTCACGGAAGGATGTCGTCAGTCGGACAGATGAAATAGAAGAAAAGTCGGGGCAGGTTATATAGGTCTATGTCACACAGATTATCTATGCTCTCTGAGATGTGTAATGCCTTCGGAGATGTGCACGTCAACTAAGATGAGTATCCTTTCAGGGATGAGTACTGTATGCTTGCAAGAAAAATATGCCTTTCCTTTCCGAGATGATTATACCTTTCCGAGGTGACGGAGAAAAACCTAAAACACTATCTCATTGGTTCTCGAATATTGGCTCTAGATGAACATACTTTGGCGAATAAAAAATTGTATGTACTCAACAATTGGTCTAATTGTCAGTGGCTCTTGAGGGACGTAGGTCCTACTAAAGCCATTTTCGTCACAGTAGCTATTCACTACTGTAGGCAACAAATTAATAATTATTATGTTAATAATTTACAGTAAATGGGTTATCACCACCAAAAATAAAACTGTAACTTGTTCTATTGTGTTTAGTTTATTGTTTTGGTTAAAATAACGTGACACTTTAACCTGCTCCTTTCCCTAAATTGAGAATTTAACATTGAGGCGGGATATTAATTCGCCAAGGCGGGTTTTGCGTCGAGTCCCCCCCCCCCCCCCCCCCCCCAAGGGTATGTTTCCTTGTCAGCGATTTCATTTTCGATGTCAGTTTTCATGTTTGATGGTATACAGTCGGTTTTTCAGTAGGCCTACATCGGTCTGTTTGTCTGTCAGAGAGACGTTAGTCAGCAATAACCTTGATGTAAAATGTATTTTATTCCTAAATTGTTACTTTTTCGCTCGAATATACCTCAAAATCGGGAGAAAAAGTATTACTTTTTTCACTAGGGAAAAAGACTAATCAATAGGATTGCATTGATTTAAATTCTTAAATTTTTTTACCCTCTCGACCCTTTATTAACCTCGCTGACGCGACGCTCGGTAAATAGAAATGCCTCGAGAACAGTGAACAAAAAGTTGTAAAATTTTCTAAAAAGTTCAAGTCTCCTCGAATGGCGTACTTCCAATTTTACTATCAAAAAAAATTCACCGGATTGTGAGGATTGAACACGGTACCTAGAGATCCCAAGTCCCACGCTCTCCCAAGTGATCCACTCCGCGCCGTATGAAGCGTTAAAACCAAAACCAAAGTGGAAATTGTAATTGTGGACACAACCCTTGTAAGATCGAAAATCGTACTGCTTTTGTATATAAAGTCATGATCCAGTGCAGAATTTGGTCACTTTTGGGAAACCTTCAATGATGCCAGTTGGACATCAGTCG
This sequence comes from Nemertoderma westbladi, assembly GCA_032718475.1. Lineage (NCBI taxonomy): Eukaryota > Metazoa > Xenacoelomorpha > Nemertodermatida > Nemertodermatidae > Nemertoderma > Nemertoderma westbladi. The sequence goes on from JAUCBJ010001251.1 coordinate 20,082, forward strand.
GATTTATTTATGACAACAATATTACTTACCCGAATCAGTAAAAACATTTACCGGTACTATATACTTAACCATGAAAGGTGTAATGCAATATCTGCCGGACTATGGGTGTTATAATTCAAAATAATTAGCAGCATTTATTATTTGTTACAGTCTATGTCTCAGGATAATGATAAAGAACTGTCTCTGTCTCAGGATAATGATAAAGAACTCTCTCTTTCTCAGGATAATGATAAAGAACTGTCTCTGTCTCAGGGTAATTATAAAGAACTGTCTCTTTCTCAGGGTAATGATAAAGAACTATCGCTGTCTCAGGATAATGATAAAGAACTGTCTCTGTCTCAGGATAATGATAAAGAACTCTCTCTTTCTCAGGATAATGTTAAAGAACTGTCTCTTTCTCAGGATAATGATAAAGAACTGTCTCTGTCTCAGGGTAATTATAAAGAACTGTCTCTTTCTCAGGGTAATGATAAAGAACTATCGCTGTCTCAGGATAATGATAAAGAACTGTCTCTGTCTCAGGATAATGATAAAGAACTGTCTCTGTCTCAGGGTAATTATAAAGAACTGTCTCTTTCTCAGGGTAATGATAAAGAACTATCGCTGTCTCAGGATAATGATAAAGAACTGTCTCTTTCTCAGGATAATGTTAAAGAACTGTCTCTGTCTCAGGGTAATGATAAAGAACTGTCTCTTTCTCAGGATAATGATAAAGAACTGTCTCTTTCTCAGGATAATGATAAAGAACTGTCTCTTTCTCAGGATAATGATAAAGAACTGTCTCTTTCTCAGGATAATGATAAAGAACTGTCTCTGTCTCAGGGTAATGATAAAGAACTATCGCTGTCTCAGGATAATGATAAAGAACTGTCTCTGTCTCAGGATAATGATAAAGAACTGTCTCTGTCTCAGGATAATTATAAAGAACTGTCTCTGTCTCAGGGTAATTATAAAGAACTGTCTCTGTCTCAGGATAATGATAAAGAACTGTCTCTGTCTCAGGATAATGATAAAGAACTCTCTCTTTCTCAGGATAATGATAAAGAACTGTCTCTGTCTCAGGATAATGATAAAGAACTCTCTCTTTCTCAGGATAATGATAAAGAACTGTCTCTGTCTCAGGATAATGATAAAGAACTCTCTCTTTCTCAGGATAATGTTAAAGAACTGTCTCTGTCTCAGGATAATGATAAAGAACTGTCTCTGTCTCAGGGTAATGATAAAGAACTGTCTCTTTCTCAGGATAATGATAAAGAACTGTCTCTGTCTCAGGGTAATGATAAAGAACTATCGCTGTCTCAGGATAATGATAAAGAACTGTCTCTGTCTCAGGATAATGATAAAGAACTGTCTCTTTCTCAGGATAATGTTAAAGAACTGTCTCTGTCTCAGGGTAATGATAAAGAACTGTCTCTTTCTCAGGATAATGATAAAGAACTGTCTCTGTCTCAGGATAATGATAAAGAACTCTCTCTTTCTCAGGATAATGTTAAAGAACTGTCTCTGTCTCAGGGTAATGATAAAGAACTGTCTCTTTCTCAGGATAATGATAAAGAACTGTCTCTGTCTCAGGGTAATGATAAAGAACTGTCTCTTTCTCAGGATAATGATAAAGAACTGTCTCTGTCTCAGGGTAATGATAAAGAACTGTCTCTTTCTCAGGATAATGATAAAGAACTGTCTCTTTCTCAGGGTATTGATAAAGAACTGTCTCTTTCTCAGGATAATTATAAAGAACTGTCTCTGTCTCAGGATAATGATAAAGAACTCTCTCTTTCTCAGGATAATGATAAAGAACTGTCTCTGTCTCAGGATAATGATAAAGAACTCTCTCTTTCTCAGGATAATGTTAAAGAACTGTCTCTGTCTCAGGGTAATGATAAAGAACTGTCTCTTTCTCAGGATAATGATAAAGAACTGTCTCTGTCTCAGGGTAATGATAAAGAACTGTCTCTTTCTCAGGATAATGATAAAGAACTGTCTCTGTCTCAGGGTAATGATAAAGAACTGTCTCTTTCTCAGGATAATGATAAAGAACTGTCTCTGTCTCAGGGTAATGATAAAGAACTGTCTCTTTCTCAGGATAATGATAAAGAACTGTCTCTTTCTCAGGATAACGAACCAGAGATAAGCATTGAAGGCACAATCTGTATTGGTGATGCTTATTTATATCCTAGTTCAGCCCATTATCAAGGTGTCTCAATGGAACATTCAAATATTCAAGTTGATGGCTGTCAGTATTCTGGTGTAAAGAGACAAACTTGTCTTTTTTGCATGGAGGGCCAAACAAACCCTGTACGCCATTTGAAGACTATGCATTCTGTGCCGGATGGCCGCTAACTAGAACGACCGCTGGCAATAAATAAATACAACAGTCCGATAGTCGGCTTGGTCCGACTATCCTGAGGCCCAATAACTGGGAACGATAGTCCAACATTCAGACGCGGGGTCTGCAGTCTAATAGTCAGACCCTGAGTCTGAATGTCCTATCGGCGGATCGGTAAAGGATGGCAATTGCTAGGGGTGAAGTATGGATAAAGACGCGCTAGCTACGGGGACTGTCAGGCTGAGGCTACTGACTCCATCTAATATGAAAAGACTCGTAAACTACTGCGGTCTCAGGTCGTATAATATAATGAATGACAGACAAGGCACGAATACAGAAATATAAATATACCATACGGTATATTCTACAAGCGAACTCACAGATAAAGTTCGTGTCTGACAAAATGTCAGACACACACAGCCTGACAGCACATCCAACCACTGCTGCACTATGCAAACAGAAGCCGGTCAGTCGGACTGTCGGACCTACGGGTAAATAGGCCCTTAGCTTAAGACTGTAAGCTAAGGCAAAGCCTAGCTATAAATGTCGCACAGTTGTCAGTGAGTCTACCGGTCGGTAGGCTCACCTACTGACTGAACAGGAAATGTAGCAGAGCGGTAAAAAAGCAACGCCAATAGATAGCCTGTTCTACTATCCTCAGATAGCTGCTATCACAAAGCCTGAATCAGCCCGGGCATCGTGTCACTTCCGGTGGCACGACCTATACGAGCTAAAACATACTGTATAACCTATCTAATACATAGTATTGTGATCAGTATCCGGCACAGCCCCCTCTGGATTTGCAGGCGTAGAATGAAATCCAACCATGACAAAATATATAAAAACGAGGATACATATTGCTTTCTAAGTGTATGCTGTGTTGCCCAATCAGCAGTTAGTATTTAGAGATCCTTAAATGTAAGGGGCGGACATACAATGACATTGGGTTGTCAGGTATCGTTTAAGAATCCACAACCAGCCACAATGGGACCAAGATGTATAGGTAGATTAGAAACATATAATTAAAATCTGATAAGAATCAACACAGCAATACTCAGCTCCTTTAGTATCCCAAATAATATATAAAATATATTTCACAAGAGATAAATCGCACACTACATCCAAAGGAGTATTGCGCAAGATAAATGATCACCATACTGTCTTTTATCTATTTAAAATATTTCAGGCTACATATGGCTCATGTGTGTAAAACACATGGTTGGCGTTTTAAATTACAAATATGTTTTCGATTAACTTTACAAAAAACTGTGAGCTGTGAGATCACTTGTAAACAAAATATATCCCACCACCATGCACAAATTTGTAATAATAAAGGCAACTCTAAACTACAAGTAGTAGGACATGTAAAGATGATTTACTTGAAATTAAGTAATGAACACAATAAAAAAAATGGACTTAGCAGTTAATCCTAATGCTAACGGTTCCAAAGGAATTTAGTATGGCCCGAAAGATCAAATTGTCTATATTTCATCATTATAAACATTAATATAAATAACTTGCAAATTCAATCATCTGAGCAATATATATGTATATATGAGCTAGGCATCCTTCAACAATTAGTTGTATCCTTTAGCCCATATTGTATCATATCATTATCTCAATTATTTGATGGGTTTCTATTGTACTTTTAAGTGACCCATATGAAGTCCCTATCATATCTTCGGGCTTGTAAACGCCCCATTTCTCCATATACCCACATAACCTTTGGGCTTGTAAACGCCCCATTTCTCCATACCCACATATCTTCGGGCTTGTAAACGCCCCATTTCTCCATACCCACATATCTTCGGGCTTGTAAACGCCCCTTTTCTCCATACCCACATTATCTTCGGGCTTGTAAGCGCCCTAGCAGTCCCTACTAGTAGCTCTACATGGCCTATACTAATAAAGCTTAATTAAACTAACTTATTACTACCTTTTAATTTGTGCCAGCGATGCATACCACTGACAGTTGACAAATTTAAACGTACATTTAAAAAACGAAATGTGTTGAAGTAAATACGTCTAACAGGACTTTGTAATAGCCTCATTACTCTGCCTGCTCCAGCAGACACAATGAGTGAATGTGACGTTTATATTCGTGTCCATTCTGGGCACGCACGCGCACATTGCGTACAATCCCATTTGCATCTGGGTATGTACATATTACCCTACCATAAGACCATCTGGACCTAGGTTTGTCGGGGTCAGTAATAAGAACAACGTCATCTTCTTGAATGTTTCGCTCAACTTTATTCCAGAGCGGTCTCTTTTGGAGTAATGTAATGTATTCCGTGTTGAATCTTCTCCAAAAAAGGTCACGGAGAACCTCAGTTTGAAGGTAAGTATGGCGACTACCAAAATCTGAAGCATTTGTTTCAGCTATTGGTGCATTCTCTGCGGGTCTGTTACAGAGAATATGGTTGGGTGTGAGTGGTTCAAAATCATTCGCGTCGTCAGATAATGCTGTCAAAGGCCGACTATTAAGAATATTCTCTACTTCAACGAGGAATGTCATTAACACATCCTCGGTTACAAGCCGGTCACCCAATGTTGACATTAAAATTTGTTTAGTTATGCCAATAAGGCGTTCAATGAAACCTCGTTCGTGGGGAGCGTAAGGGTCTCCAAAGTGCCATTCTATACCACTTTTACGAAGAAAATCTGCAACCCCAGGTTCACTCACTAAAGCTCTATAGTATCCCAGTTGTGACTCGGCGCCCACAAAATTTGAGCCATTATCTGAGTACATATGGGATACTCCACCTCTACGTCCTGTGAAGCGACGTAAACAATTAATGAATGCATCAGATGATGCATCTGCTGCAAGGTCCAGGTGTACGGCACGAGTTACTTGACATGTAAATATCATGCCATAACGAATGTCATACAAAGTAGAACGTGTTGCTCTCCGCTCTAAAGTGTAAGGACCAAACATATCACACCCACTATGTTCAAAAGGTGGGTGGTATGGTTGTATTCTGGTTTCAGGCAAATTAGCCTGAATTTGTGTCATTGGTTTAGCGCGTGTTTGTTTACAGCGATAACATTTCCCTATAATTTGTCGTACTTGACTCTGTCCAGCAATGATCCAATACTTCCGCCGTATTTCTGACAGAGTTGCATTGGTTGCTAAGTGACCCATTCTAGTGTGTGTATAACGAATAATCGCTGAGGTCACTGGATGGCGCGCTGGCAGAATGATTGGATTTGCAGTTGTATAAGGCTTATTAGATGCGTTTATACGACTGGAAACTCGAATTAAACCATCTGTATCTATATGTGGTACTAAGTTACGTAATTTACTATTTATTGGGACTGAATGACCTCTCTTAAGGCATTCATATTCCTTGCTAAATGTCTGTTTCTGAACATAACGCAAGATACATGAGCCAGATTTACGCAATTCTGCAATTGTCACATGTGCATTTACGCTCATTTCGGTTTCTAATACTTTCTTTTGTTTGACTCTGAGGCACCAGACATGCCAATCAAACAACCGTATAAGCCACGCTGTAAGTAAACACAGCAAATACCAGGATGAATATTTATTGATGAAATACTTAAGTCTATCATCAATAGATATATCCTTAGCTAAGTTAATTTTGTGAAGAGTTATCTCAATGGGTGCTAGGTGATCTTTTTCTAGCGTGACGTCATCTTTGTCATTGATGTCTAAGTCAACTACAGAGCGCCATGTCTCATTCTCGCAGTCATAGACAATGCTAGATGAGAGGTTTGCAACATATGCACACTGTAAATTGCATGTATCTGCCCCCTCATGGCAGATAGCCCCCTCTTCATAGATCAGCCGATCTAAAGAAGTTAGTCCTAGGGTGTTAATGTTACCAGCATAGACCCCCGGATCAAAATTGGATAAATTAACCTCAGGATTATTATCCTCTGTAGGAAGATCAATGTCGGTAATTGGCCGTGGCCAAGTGGATGGTAAATCCGTAAGGTATGGTGGGCCATGCCACCAAAGGGATTTATTTAGCAAGTTCTTGACGGATAATCCACGACTGATATCATCAGCCGGGTTTAAAACTCCTGGTACATGATGCCAAGAGTTAGGAGTAGTTCTCAAGACAATTTTATTGACACGGGTTGCTTCATAGCGTTTCAAAACACATGTAGGGTTACGAATATACCCTAATACTACTGTAGAATCAGTATGGAAATATTCTGGTACATCACCGAGATGCAACTCAAGTCGCAGCATCACAATGATGTCTGTCAGTAATACGGCGGCTTCTAACTCTAGTCGAGGTGTAGAAGTAATTGAAGCCATATTAACAATACGACTCTTTGAGTATAATATGTTTACACGTACATCCCTATTATACTCAGCACGTATATATGCCACAGCCCCATATGCATAATCAGAGGCATCAGAAAACAAGTGCAATTGATAGTTGCAACTAGATGGAAGATCTTGCCGCAGGAGGCGGTCTATCTCTACATCATTAAGAAGAGGAAGTTGATTCTCCCACTTTATCCACGCTCTTTGCAGTTCCATTGGGATTTTATCATCCCAGTCACACCCTGCTTTCCAGATAGACTGTATTATTAGTTTACCCTGAACTAGAAATGGTGCAAGGAACCCCAGAGGATCATATGTTGACGCAAACTTACTAAGACAACCTGCTTTAGTATAAGGACGTTGTTTAACCTTCACATCAAAGGTAAATATATCAGCTTGTGGGTCCCAAACCACACCAAGGGCTCTAGTCACTGGCAAGTGGTCAAGGTCTAGATCAACTTTAGGACTGAGAGCATCTGAAGCCATGGAAGCCAGAAACTCTTTACTGTTTGACTGGAATTTTCTAAGATTAAAACCCCCTAAGGATAGACAATCAATTAGGTCATGCGCTAATTGAGTGGCCTCTTCCACTGAGTCAACTGATGGTAGACCATCATCAACATAAAATGACTCATCAATAACTCTAGCAACATCAGAAACAAATAAGTCATTATGGTCTTTCCCACACTGTTTAACAGTGTTACCTGCTATGCAAGGTGAATCACGCGCTCCAAATGGGTGTCGAACCATTTTATAGACAACCATATCACCCTTAGGTGGCTTCCATAGAAACCGAAGGCTGTCGGAGTCCTCCCTAGTTACACCAATCTGGTGGAACATTGCCTCTATATCACAACAGAAAGCAATGCTCCCTAAACGAATACGTATTAATACTCCAATGAGGGGTATAATTTGTGGTGGACCATCTAATAATTGGGAGTTCAATGACATCCCTTTATAGATGGCTGCCGCATCATTAACTATGCGGATCTTACCAGGTTTACTATCATGTTCAACATGATGATGAGGTAGGTAATAAGTTTGTGGTGAATGTCTTTTAAATTCTTCCAATGATAACTTTACTGCATATCCTGCAGTTTCATAATCTAACAATTGATTATGATATTGTTGATATTTGGCTGGATACTTTTCTAAACGACGTATTAAGCCATCCAGTCGACGCTTCGCCAATGGATAGTTATTCATTAATTGAGGAGGATTTTGATTCCAGAGCATTCCTACAGTATACCGACCATTATCTAAGGAAGTTGTTTCCTTAAGTATGGATAATGCTCGTTCATCACTCCGTGATAAGACGGTTTCCTCATCCTTAGCGTTGGACATTGGTTTCAGAACCTGATTGTCATCATTAGTATAACCTTCCAAACCTAATTGTTGTTTAACTACAGACACCCAATCATAACTGGATATTTCAAGATGCCTGATTTCACAATTTACTTTAACAGATGGAATTGGTCCCACTAAGGCATACCCAAATGGTGTATGCACAATAGTAGGGCCTTTTCTTGTTTCTTGAACTATTGCATGTTCATGAATGTAACCAGCATCCCGACCTATGATTATAGTAACTTCTGGTAACTCAATACCTGAAGGAACTAGTTGATCCAGATATGGCTGGAAATCTGGATATGCTGACAAATCTATACTTGCCAGATCTGGGACTCTTGTCTGTTGAAGGTTGTCTAACACCAAAGTGTTAGAAACTTTAGTAATAAATGTTTCATCTACTGCAGGGCGACCTTTTAAAGGCCTAATAGAGCAAGCTATTGAAGCAATAGGATGCACACTAATTGATAATACCTCTTTGATTGTCATCAAAGATTGGGAATCCGGAACTTCATTCATGAACTGCAATACCTTAGCATGCAAAACTGTATGAGTTGAACCTGAATCCAGTAAGGCAAAAGTACTAAGACGTTTGTCATTTATGTCAATAGTTACGGGTACTACAGACAACCACATCTCCATATTAATATGCGATTGCTTATCACAACGCAATATTGTCACATCATGATTTGTGATACTATATGTACCAGATTTATTTGTTTCAGCTGAAATTGGAATCTCAGCCATGGAATTACTTGAAACCAATTCACTCCTAAATGTTTTAATTTTAGCTGATTTCTTGGTATCCTCTATATAACCAAGAATCCAATGAAGGACAGAGTGGTGAGCACCTTGGCAATGCTCACAGATTGGTTTGCGTGTTATTTTTGAATATTTTGGGCAGACAGTATTCCTATGCCCCCTTTCCACACAATAGTGACATACATCCCCACTGTGGTACCATGCCACCTTATGGATAATGTCCAAATGATTAAACTTTGAGCAATGGGATATTGTATGTCCTTCTAGTTCACAATAAGAACAATTTAATACTCGCTTTGGAATTGTGGATGTATTTGCCTCTTTATAGCCTGCTCCATTAGAAGTCCCTTGAACTGGTTCTGGGGACTTCATAGCATCGTTTGATCGTGTGGATGGGTCAGGCCCATGTGCTGATGCTGAAGCAGGCATAAAAGGTCGATTTCCACCTCCCCTATTTCTGCTGGTCCCTCTATAACCAGATGGTGCACCAGTGGTTGACACATAATTTAATGTAGCCATTGGTGTTGAATTTAAGTTATTTATTGTGGACACTCGCTGTGGACTTGGTTTACTGGATTGACTTGACCCTGGTACATTAGCTGTTTGGTTTGGCCTGTAGCCACCACCTACATCAACGTAAACAGGATCATTAACAATCTGTGCTTCACATTTAATATATTCTGCAAGTTCAGTTAATCTAGGTTCACGGTTGTGGTTTTGTCTAATATAATAAACTTTGCGTTTCCACCGCTCATACATTCGAATGTCGAGGTTCTCAGCAACCCTTCGCAGATTGGTAGATGAATTCATTTCATCCGCTGATTTAAAATATTGCAAAACCAAAACCATTTGTGAGATCTTGTCTGCATAATTTTGCAATTTGAACCTACGTTGTGTTTCTGAACCAGAGTTCAGATCAACTTTTTCTGTCAATTCTGTTATAATTCTCTCAACTATAACACTCGGATGGCCATACCTTCCATGCAAGGCATCCCATGCAGCTTTATACCCACCTGGCAAACCTAAAAACCCTTTAACCAGACCAAGGGGAATTGGGCCCAAATATTGTGTTAAGCACATGAATTTTTCCATTTCATTTAATTCTTGAGATTCAATATAAGAAATAAAACTAGCTACAAAATTTATATAGCCACTAGCTTCTCCATTAAATTTGGGCACTTCCATTTTTGGCAATGAAAGCTTAGTGTTTAGCCTTTCAATAGCCTTTACACTCATGGCACTAACATTCATAACCTGTGTCATGACTTCACACATCTGTGATTCGATATTAGGAGTAGATCCCATCCCCACACGGTGACCTGGATCATGAAAAGGGTTCTGTAATGGTTCAGGTATGGGCCAATTGTTAATTGGCGATTCAGGTGAATTTTGTGCCCCAGGAACAGGTATCTGGAATCCTGGACTCGAATTAAGCACAGGGTTTGCTTTCAAACAATCGAAATGGTAAAAATTCTCAGGTGTAGAAAATTTTTGTACATTTGATGGTGTATCACTTCTAATTCCACCCTTATATGGTGGCTTAAACACATCACCTACTCCTAAATGGTTTATAGGCATAGGTTGTGAGCCCTGCAATAAAGAGTTAAACATAGGCTCTGACAATTTATCAAGTAATTTATCAGGTACAGCCCAACTGCGGGAGGACATCTGGGCCTGGGGGGAAACAGTTGTCACTATTGGGTCCACTCTGTGGGTTTTTTGTGATGGCTGTGCTATATTTGAAATTGTAGTGCTTGGATTATAGCTGGGCACAAATGTATTTACATTATCTATATTTGTGTGGGTATAATCATCACCGTCATTGTTTGTATGTGTATAGTGAAGATATCGTTGACTGCCACTATATTGAGATTCAGAGATATCCCTGTTGTCCAAAGACCGTGTCATGGGGCCAGGGGGCAATGCAGTGACAATTTCAGTAGGTGTAACCTGTGTAGAACGGGTAATAACAAAGTGAGTATCAGTTTGCATTCCCTCGTCCACAGTTGGCATAGTCAATTTATATTCAGGACTAGAATCCTGCATATCGACTTCAATTGACATGTCATTACGATTTTGAGTCGAATTAAATGGTTGGTTGTGTAGAATAGAAACAACAGGAGATAGTGGCCTAGGCCTAGGGTTTATAGGCATGTAGGTGTCCTCCTGTCTTATGGGACCAACAGAGGATAATTCACCACCATCTTGCTGAAATGTGACTATACAAGGATTAGTGTCTACTTTAGGCTTATTAAATAAAGCCATAATTGGTGATCTATAGTTAGATGGATCTGAACCTGCCTCTAAAGCAGCTAAAACTTCAGGTTCATCTGTCGACAAAAGGACCTCTAATGTAGCCCGTTCAAGGTCATTATGAGACTCAGTGACAGCAAGTTGGCGTTTAGCCCTAGATTGCTGTTGCTCAAGTTTGAGATCGACTAAACGTTTATTTGCAGCAGCAACTGCCTCTGCCTCTAGTTGAGCCGTTTTGAGTTTCGTTTCTTCACTATCAAGCGCCTCAGCTAAACGCAGGTTATTTTCCATTTGTTTAGTCTTAAGCAAAGCCCTTTGATGCCTCCTGAGAGCCCTTAATGATTTAGATTTCTCAGAAAGCTGTGAACTATGTTGTGAAACCGAATCCGATGGTTTGATTTGTGAACTAGTATCACTACCAGTAACATTCCTGGCAGTAATATCATTTGGTACAGCCCTAGACCCCGTCACCATTTCAGTACAAACGACACCAGCATCTATGGGTGATTTAACTGGTTCACTACCACTATCAGGTATCAATGGGCCTTTATTCAGTGAATACACTGCTGCAGAAATGTCTACAGCAATGGGACAAACTGGTGTCTCTTCACTAATGCCCCCTGCGCCTGCCCCTGTTGATATGTCCACCAATGTATCCATATCATTAAAATCGGCAGGTGTGCTCGCGGTAAATGTGTGTCCCTGTCTACTTGAATCACCCTGACTGACTTGCTCGACTGTATCATTATAATATGGTGTCTCATCGATATGAACGGGACTAGGTGTGTTTCCTAAAACCGGTACAAGAATTATTGATCCCTGTAAAAGGCTATATATTTCGCGTAATTTAGCACACTGCATCTCATGATATTCTGCACGTTCCACTTTCGAAATTGCATGTTGGTCCTCATTTCCTTGCAATTGAAATTTTACAAGTAAGGCTGACCATATACAATTAATATCATGCAATGTTTGCTTGGCTGTAAATAGCCGTATTTTGCGCTGCTCTACGGTAATTCGTTGGTGACATTCCATAAATTCACTATATATTTTGGTAAACTTACCCTTATGTGCACGTAGTTTATATCTTAATGAAGGGATGTCCAGTCCATCCAACCCGACAATATCCCCTTGGGAAGGAGGCTGGGATTCATCAAGTGGCTGCATCGCTAGCACCGAGTTTGTTGTCCCAGAACTTGTGCTACTACTGCTCTCGGCACCTGGAGCTGACATTTTAGTACCGGTATTCTGGTATTGCAACAAGTAGACAAGCTGACAAGTACAAAGTAAACAATAAACAATTTGGCAATTTAATTTAAACAACCGAAAACTCGGTACTACTTAAAGTTTAGTGTTGGCCTACCGGTAATTTCAAATATATAGGCTGATAGGCTACAGTGCTACTGATAGATATAGGCCTGGGCAATAGAAAAGTTACTACCTGACCTGCTGACTACGGTACTTCAGTACTAAGGCTGAAGACGGAAGAAGGCTAAAGGCTTAGCCTGACATTCTGGAATTATTTGTAAAAATACAGAAATACACTTTCAGACTTACAGACTTAGGCCTAAATATAAATGCTGAAATGTATTTTAATGCTTAGGCACTAATTATTTTATTTACTAACAGCCTAATGACAGAATGACTGTTTAAAGGCAGAAAGGATGCTTTTTTGTTAACAGTCAGACAGTCTAATGACTGTTTAAAGCTGTAAAGGATGCTTTTTTACTGTGCCGGATGGCCGCTAACTAGAACGACCGCTGGCAATAAATAAATACAACAGTCCGATAGTCGGCTTGGTCCGACTATCCTGAGGCCCAATAACTGGGAACGATAGTCCAACATTCAGACGCGGGGTCTGCAGTCTAATAGTCAGACCCTGAGTCTGAATGTCCTATCGGCGGATCGGTAAAGGATGGCAATTGCTAGGGGTGAAGTATGGATAAAGACGCGCTAGCTACGGGGACTGTCAGGCTGAGGCTACTGACTCCATCTAATATGAAAAGACTCGTAAACTACTGCGGTCTCAGGTCGTATAATATAATGAATGACAGACAAGGCACGAATACAGAAATATAAATATACCATACGGTATATTCTACAAGCGAACTCACAGATAAAGTTCGTGTCTGACAAAATGTCAGACACACACAGCCTGACAGCACATCCAACCACTGCTGCACTATGCAAACAGAAGCCGGTCAGTCGGACTGTCGGACCTACGGGTAAATAGGCCCTTAGCTTAAGACTGTAAGCTAAGGCAAAGCCTAGCTATAAATGTCGCACAGTTGTCAGTGAGTCTACCGGTCGGTAGGCTCACCTACTGACTGAACAGGAAATGTAGCAGAGCGGTAAAAAAGCAACGCCAATAGATAGCCTGTTCTACTATCCTCAGATAGCTGCTATCACAAAGCCTGAATCAGCCCGGGCATCGTGTCACTTCCGGTGGCACGACCTATACGAGCTAAAACATACTGTATAACCTATCTAATACATAGTATTGTGATCAGTATCCGGCACACATTCTGAAAAACAGGAAGTCATACGACTGAAAAAATTAGATTCTCAAATTACATCTCTAAAGGGTCATAACTTGACGGAATCTGAGGAACTCCATTTCAAAGAACGCACAGAGTTAGTGCAATATTTGCGCAATTTTGGAAATCATCGTCACAATCAGGAAGTGAATGAGTTTAAGTCAGGTACCTTAATCCTTTTTTAGAGTTTTTAAATTTTTTTGGTATTGGTGAAAGTTCTAGAACATTAGTAGATATGTTTTTTATGATAGCTACCGGTAGTGTTTTTTTGCTAGCTAGTATTTTTAGAAATTATAAAAAATATGAAAGTCCATGATATTTCAGGTTAACCTGTTGAAGAATATATTAATGACCAAAATAATTTCCAAAAATTACTAGCTAGTAAAAAATACTAGCTATATACCATAAAAAATCTACTAAGGTTCTAGAACATTCACTAATATAAAAAAGCAATCAAAATCACAAAAAAATAAAAGTTAAAAAAACTCATTCGGGACCCTTTTGCTTAAGGAGTCAAAATTGTAGAAAAAATTCCCGAAGTTGCGACGTTTGCGAAATTCGCGAAGAATCCGTCAGTTTCTGTGCCCTAATGGGTTCGTGCCAAAACAATCAAATATTACACACTTAACACACACGAACTAATTTAAAGTGGGTATTAGTATGCCTGAATAATTAAATAGAAATTAAGTTAATGAACGCTATTTCAACATGAAATCTACGGAATCAATACACAACACACGCACACTACTGAATTTAAAAATTTATATAGATTGCAACTTATATTTGGCTACCTTTTAATGGGTGACTAATTTAATTATTCAACCCTATATATTTGTAGCCTTTTTAATTTGTGCCTTTAATTGAATCAAGCATTAAACTAAAATATATGTCACAATATTGGTCTGTCTGTTGATGGTCAATGAATCTCTCATAAATTTGTTAATTAGTCGCTGTTCAGTCATTGAACATTTGAACACGTGCTGCTCGAAGACCCCACAACGTGTATCTATATGCCTGTATGTCATGTCTGTCGGGATTCACTTCATTAATGTTTTTAATCCACAAAAATCTCAAACAATCCCTATCAGACTCGTTAATCTGGCATTGCATAAATGCTTGCTGAATGTCAGCTGTAATTCCAATGGGCCGTAATGGAAAGAGTAATAAATTATTGCATAAATTCGGGAGTAAGTTTGGTCCCGATTCTAAACAGTCGTTTAATGAAATATCAGTTGTAAAGCTTCTTGCTGAAGCATTGAAAACTATTCGCAACTTCGTTGTTTCTCGTCATTCGCGTACAACACCATGGTGTGGAATGTAATGCACTGCATTTCCTTCCTGAAGCGCCACTGTGTGACTTACTTTTTCTATGTATCCTTTTGAAAAGTGATCTTCTATTACATTGTTGTATTTGTTCAACATACCTGGTTTAATTAACCGCCGTAATAATCCTGATGGACGTTGACTGCAAATCGAAAAATGATCCAACAGAGAACTGGATAAGACTTTGAATGGAAGTGAAACAGAATAAAGTCCGTTGATCATTTTCATGTCTCCTAAACTGATATCTGTATCGTCAGGTTTTCCGTCGCTTAAATTGTCTATTGCCCAACATTCTTTTAAAATTTCTATCAAACCTGAATTATTGTTCGGCGTATTTCTTGTCGGTTCTGATGGTTCTGTACCAATGAGCATATTGGTACATGCTCTTTCGTTACTTATCGAACCGTCTGTGATTGCTAGTGGCTCGGTGAATCTATTTGAAACTGTGCCAGATAGTAGCCACCCAAATTCGCTATCTAATGCTATAAGATCCGATCCTATAGATCGCACAATTGTTCGAGTTACAAAGTACCAGTAATGATTTGCACCTATAATTAGTTGAACGGGAAATGTACCTGCTGGTGATGTGATGCCTAACGTTGGATCTGCTAACTGAGATGCTTTCAAACTGAGGTTTGCCGTCCAGGTACCAGGGGATGGTCCTACGTGTTTCACATATTTTGTCAATTACTAGTACTCTGCTAGTAGCTACTGTACCATTTCTCAAAATCAAACTTATTTCTACTGTATTAAATTCCGCAATGTCGCACTTTTTCCCACCAAACCCTTGGACCTCTAAATTTAAAACGCCTACAACCTGTAATTTATGCTGCATTACAAAATCTGAAACCTGAATCGGCACTTTTTCGGTATTGGGGCCCCATTTTTTAGATATTTTTGCTAGCTAGTATTTTTAGAAATTATAAAAAATGTGAAAGTCCATGATATTTCAGGTTAAACTGTTGAAGAATATATTAATGACCAAAATAATTTCCAAAAATTACTAGCTAGTAAAAAAATACTAGCATTATACCATAAAAAAATCTTTTTGCTAGCTAGTATTTTTAGAAATTATAAAAAATGTGAAAGTCCATGATATTTCAGGTTAAACTGTTGAAGAATATATTAATGACCAAAATAATTTCCAAAAATTACTAGCTAGTAAAAAAATACTAGCATTATACCATAAAAAAATCTTTTTGCTAGCTAGTATTTTTAGAAATTATAAAAAATGTGAAAGTCCATGATATTTCAGGTTAAACTGTTGAAGAATATATTAATGACCAAAATAATTTCCAAAAATTACTAGCTAGTAAAAAAATACTAGCATTATACCATAAAAAAATCTTTTTGCTAGCTAGTATTTTTAGAAATTATAAAAAATGTGAAAGTCAATGATATTTCAGGTTAAGCTGTTGAAGAATATATTAATGACCAAAATAATTTCCAAAAATTACTTGCTAGTAAAAAATACTAGATAGGTCTAGTCTAGTTTAGTTAAATCTACTAAGGTTCTAGAACATTCACTAATAATATAACAAATTGGAGAAGAGCTGTTGCAACTGTAATTAAAGGTGTAATATTATGGGTTTGTTCAGAAGTGGAAAAATGAGAAAGCGCGTCACCGGGGGTTGAACCAGCGCTATACGTACGTTTCGGCCTAACAGGCCTCAAGTGTGCTAGAGTGAAATAGGAGGGAAGTACAAATAAATAAATATTCAGCTCGAGTATTGCTGCCAGGTGATATTAATTAAATAAATTGGAGATGAGCTGTTGCAACTGTAATTAAAGGTGAAATATTATGGGTTTGTTCAGAAGTGGAAAAATGAGAAAGCGCGTCACCGGGGGTTGAACCAGCGCTATACGAACGTTTCGGCCTAACAGGCCTCATCAGTAGCGCTAACCAGCTCAGCCACTAGCCCCTGACACTCACAGTCCCACCTAATCCACTTCTATTGAACGGGCAGTCTTAAGTTGCATATATTCTATCTCTAACCCATAATATTACACCTTTAATTACAGTTGCAACAGCTCATCTCCAATTTATTTAATTAATATCACCTGGCAGCAATACCGAGCTGAATATTTATTTATTTGTACTTCCCTTCCGTCTCACTCTAACATACTTGAGGCCGGTAGGTCCGCTGTTAGAGATAGAATATATCCAACTTAAGACTGCCCGTTCAATAGAAGTGGATTAGGTGGGACTGTGAGTGTCAGGGGCTAGTGGCTGAGCTGGTTAGCGCTACTGATGAGGCCTGTTAGGCCGAAACGTACGTATAGCGCTGGTTCAACCCCCAGTGACGCGCTTTCTCATTTTTCCACTTCTGAACAAACCCATAATATTACACCACTAATAATATAAATATAAATAAATATAAAAAAATGGGGCCCCAATACCGAAAAAGTGCCTGAATCTGTATCAATGTTCTTATTATTATATGAGGACAGGACGAATGATGCTGTATGTGATGGATGTTGACTTGCTGCAATGCTTTCCTTTTTTTCAACTACTATTTTTTCTCTTTTCTATATTATTTTTCTCTATTTTGTTGTTTGCCTTGGGGTTGTATTGGGTTTTGCAGTTTTGTAATCTGCAAATTGCAGTGTGGTGCCCTATGCTTCTGCAATGATAACAAGGTTTGCGCCTTCTACATGCATGCACCTCATGACCTTTTCCTAAACAGGAAAAGCAATGATTATTAAGTTTGAGAAAATCCTTGCGATCTTCATAGTTGGTCATCACATGACAATTTGCCGAATAATGACTCTGTCTGCAAAAAACACACCGTGGGATGAATGTATCTGTTTTCCCTGATGATTGAAATGTACTTGGAGCATTTTGATTGAAATTTACTATTACCAACCGCAGCTGATTTAAACCCACCATTGGGATTTTGTATGGTACTATTTCCGTTGTAAGGTCGATTCTTATTTTTAGTTGAATCTACAATGAACGTCGAAGCTGACGGTAGTGTTGGTTTCTGTTGCTTTATTTGCGATTCTACATTATGAAATGGAGTGTGACCTTTAGTAAGTTCTAAAATGGCTTCTTCAGTTTCTAATTGAACTTTAATTTGGTCAACTAGCCACTGAAGGTCATTAATGTCATTATTCTTTAGAAGAAGCAACCGTTTTGTTAACTCTAAAGGCAATGCACGTAAAATGTCTGGAATAACAATCAATTGATATTCCATAGGCGTCACACCAAGTGCGTCTAAAGCTCTAATATTTGCTCTACACGAATCGTATATTTACCGCAATGATGCTGTTTTTCCAAGTTTGTCTGTAATATTATGCAGTTCCTCTATGTGGCAACGAATTGTTCGACCTTTATTGCCGTATTGTTCCTTTAAGATATCAAATGCTATTGCATAATTGTCACCAGTCACAGGTAGGCCGGTAACTATCGCTTTGGCGGGACACTTAAACTTTGTATAAGATGCTGGAACTTAAGAACGTCTGGTAATCCTGAGTCATGTATGGCTGAAAGGAATGAATCCCGCCAGCCACAATTCTCTAAGGGATACCGTTAAGTGTGTTAATAACACACATGATTACAATGAATGTAAAGTTTATCGGGCGTTATGTCGTGTAAATCGAATGAAAATAATGATATGTTATAAAATAAACGACTATATAATTACTTGTTAATTATTAGGACAAATAAATATTAACGATGAGAATGAATGAAATGTGAGGAAGTAAACTGATTTTCGTATCTGCACATGGATTAAAGTTATCGGTAACTGAGTAAAGACAAACAGGCGAATCAGCTGTAATTAGTGTAAAGAAATTAATTAACACAGTTACTACCAATAATATAGATATAATATGTGCGAAAACACAGTGAGGATTAATTGTTAGACCTATGTGATTAGTTTATTAGACAGACAATAAAGGTCCAAATATAAATTGAGAGAAATCGATACTGTATCTATGGAAAGGTTTAATTACGTTACAACATGAAAATCACTGGCTCCACGAAAAATTCGCATATTCCCATATTTCCATGGCAACAGGGGGTAATTTGCAAAACATCATTTTCCAAGACTCCTACAGAATTATAACCCATACCTACCCCCACTAATCGCTATCAGTGATTCGATTGTGGTAATTTTCAAAACCCGGTTGCCATGGCAACTACTATCGGAATACTTCATAAAACGTCCTTTTACGGTAAGTATCAGGATTTTGTTAAACTGCTGCCTAATGTGTTCCCATCCGCCAAAATCATGAAAAATTATAAATATATTGTGCATGTCCCACTCTTAATTTCTAGCAGTGACTCAATTTCAATGGATTGGTAGCCTCCCTGTAACCATGGAAACAAGCAAATAATGACCTTCTGAAATGTTTCGTTATGTGAAATGCAGTTACCATGAAGTAAAATAAAATCCATTTGGGGTCAAGTAAATTGAACATTGCTAATTTGAGACAATTAAGTCCCGCCCAAGTAGGTCTGTCACTGTTGCCATGGCAACTGGAAACAATCGGTAATCTGCGGAAAATCTCGAAAAATTATATTGTACATACTTCAACTGCGTCTATGTGTATATATGTCGGTTGGTTAGTACATAGTTTACCTTTATGGTCACTTTCATGCTTTTGTAAAAAAATTTGCATGTTGGCCATTTTTAAAGCATAACAGACTCCACTAAAATATTTATACAGCTAAAAAGACTGAGATGTAGGCCTATCTAAATTGCACATAAAGAAAGAACCCAAAAAGGGTGCACCGTATATGTAAAGTTTGATTACATTTATTTGGGAACAATTAACCCCTGTTCCACTCCGATCCACATTGTATTTTTTTAAATACTAGGCCTAAACTTCCCGTAACCAACTGGTTAGTTTCTCAATTCCTGTCCCATCCTTAACGCTAATCTCTATTACATCAATATCAAAGATATCAGCGAGACAGCCTAACTGCGTCGAATTATCCACTTCGCATCTTGTCATCCGCGTTCCAATATCCACTTTATTCAACAAAATCAGGAAACGCGCGTTCTTAGGCAATAAATCCGAACGTAGCAGATCCCGGAGCAAAATAAAACTCGCAGCAACCCGCGTGCGGTCGGCCGCATCCAGAACATACAAAACCGCGTTGGTGTTGGGGAAATAATGGTGCCAGATCGGAGCCATACAGCCACCGAGCTCGCGGATAGTGACGTCACCACGTCGCCCTGGGATCGAGACAGTAGCTAGGTTGGTTCCCACCGTAGGGATTGTGTTGTAATTGATTTCTCCGGAACCAACTGATTGGTTGCGCAGACGATTCAGCAATAAGGTCTTTCCGCTGCCTAAGGGTCCCAGTAACAACAACGTTGTTGCAACCATGTTTGTTTTGCCTTACCGGTACCGGTAATTAAATTAGTCCTACCGGTACGGTAACTATTTCTGTAATTTGTAATTCAGTAATTAACATAATTTAATTATATTTCAATATCATTTCTACATCGGCATCGGCCAGCATCGGCATAAGATAATTGATAGGGCCTAATATTTCTGACTAATAGAGTTGCCCACTGCCATAATCTTAATAATAAAACAAATTTCACCGTCAATACCGCAATACAGCAATACCTGAGTACCGCAAACCGGTACCGGTACTTATTGCTGTATTGTATACCGGTAGTGCAGTGGTGCTGTAGCATGGCCTACTACACACAGGCCATGACAAGGATTTTGCTGTTAAATTAGCGTAGGCTGACTGTGCTGATTATGGTATTGCAGTATTGTGGTACCTAAGCTATAGCTATAGGCCAAGGACTACTATACTACTGTAGTATAGTAGTCCTTGCTATAGGCCTATATACTGTTAGGTATATTGCTGTATTGGGGTGGGGTTAGGAATAATCCATTTGTTTTAGCATTGAATCCCCTTATGTATTATAAAACCATTGGAAATATTCGCAAATGCCGCTCCATTACTGTCTGAAACGCTCCCGACAGTCCGACGTATCTGGACCCGAGCAGCCGAGTTGCTTCAAGAGGTGATTAACGGGGGAATATACTACGGAATTGCTTGTTTGTCAGTACGATTCTGTTTGGGTATTTACTACACTCAGACACTGGGAATACGGCGGTCGGTCAGATTGTAATGCAGGCCACTGCCAAGTTCCTCATGCCTCACTCCGGTCACCCACCTTGGAGTGCGGTGGGAAGAGTCCCACTTACTGACTTACGTCGACGACTGGACGAATCGACGAGGATTGCGATCTGGGTTTAGCGGCGGCCCGGATCCTGGGATCGCCTGGGGGAAATGGTTGAACGTCGGGCAGGCCAAGATGGGTTTTGCGTCCAGTCCCACCCCCCTCAGCCCCTCCTGTCTCTGGATTTCACTAAAAAAATAGAATACATTGCATTTTACTGTTATAATTACTGTATTGAATAAAATAATTAATTTATTGTTTATTAAACCGTGCTAAGCACGTTGAACTGGAGCTCTAACAATTCCCCACTAGCGGCAGACACCCAGACAGGAACTGTAAAAGTCTCTGTAGAATTTCTAATTAAGCAATGCTCTTAGGTAACTACTACTAAATTTCAGATGAATCTGATCGTTGGTTCTATAATTACAGCTATTTTTACGTTTCTGTTAATTCGCCCCCTAGCGGCAGACATGGGAACTGTAGAAGTCTGTCTGTGTGTAGAATTTCAACATTTTTTATAGACTACATGTGTACCAAGTTTGGTTCCATTTCATCCATGATTGACTTCTTAGCATTCAAACATTCCTGCCACAAACATAGCCAGAGGCAGCCACAAACAAACAAAAGCTGCAGGAACTCGAGCGATAATTAATTAATTAATTATTAAATACTGTTTCAATTAAATTATTTACGAAAATCTAGTCATCTTCTGTTAAATATGGACCCTGCATTCGTGGGAAATATAATATTTGATAATTCATCAGTCAGCCTACGATAATTTCACAGCAAAGTCCTTGTCATGGCCCTGTGTGAAGTAGTGCATAGTGTAGTGTGTATACAGTCCTTATCCTGTTATCCTTGTCACATACTCACATAATCACTACTAACAAGTACCACCCTAGAGCTGTAGAGGCAACAACCTTCTACAGTTCTAGCTCCTGCTTCTGTGTTGCCTCCATTTCCTCGTTCTATCATCCATCACACACACTGGCTAGTGTAGATTGACTAATTAACTCTCAATGATTGACTGCTTTGGTGATTGGTTTATTAGCTAAGCTATCCAGCTCTTTATAATATATAATACAATCCGTATATAGGTGGAGGGAGAATATGACATTACTTTGTGTGTACAGTTTACATGTGTGTTACTGTTATCTTATCTAATGTAGTTAATATACAGACGATATATTGCTATTTGAAGCTTAACTATTATGGCGCAGTATTTTATCTGAACCTTATACTTATAGACACGATTTACACATGGAATTTATATTATGGAAGGCCACGAAATCAAGAAAATGATTAAACGTTGTAGTGGATACTTGAGTCACTGCACTCGCACCACTAACCTCCTATACGCGCAGAATTAGCCGAATACGACACTAAAGAACCAAGTAGTGTCGAACTCGAAATTTTATTTCAGGCTTTCGAGGACCTTAAAGGTGCTGTCAACAAGTTTATTGCTATTCACCAACAGGTAACGGAACTGTGGGAAGTTGGCGATGGTGACGATGATGTAGCTGAGCATGCAGTTTCTAATCAGATGAAGACGGTGCTAACATTTCAGAAGGAAATTAAAGTCAGGAGATCTGTTCTAGAATCCCGCATAGTTGAACCAACGCCAGTCACGGTGGTACCAGCTAAACCATTAAAAATGGATCTACCCAGTCTTAAACGCCCAGCTAATCTAGCATTGGTGGATTTCGATGATTGGGAGATCCATTGGGACGATTACACCGCTGGAGTACGCTTAGCAGATGTAACAGCAAGAGCCCAGCGTGCTCAACTGAGGTCTGCCTTAGATCCAGAATGGACAAAGTTATGGTCTGAAGGTTTGATCCACGTCTCCGATACCGATAATATTAAAGCTATCGTGGTGAAGCTGCGAAAGTACCTCAGAGAAGAAAGACATGAGATGATAGAGCGGGTCACCTTCTCCAATCGCAAACAACGACCAGGAGAGCCCATCACTGAGTTTTATATGGCCCTACAGGCCAGTGATAGAGCTTGTGGTTACGCAACAGTGTGTAATATGGCGGATTATCACCGTAGTGAACACATAATGACAGCATTTATTGCTGGACTCTTATTACTGCAATACTTAAAACTGCAATGAAGGACCTCCGTCGTCTTAGCCATGGCTAAATCTAGATCAATCTGCTTACTGGGCGGAAAAGCCAACCAACCACCAAGGTTAAGGCTGAATCACCAGCCGATCGCCTCAATGGTTGGAAAGCCCACTTTGAAAAGCTCCTCAATAATGACAGGGTATGCCTGATTACTTTATAGAAGTAAAAGTGTCTGAGTCTGTACTCCCAGATATTCCCATTGGCGATATCTCCTTTGCAGAAGTGAAGGCTGCTGCAAAGTGCATTAAGACCAATCGTGCCAGTGGAGTAGATGGTGTTCCCCCTGAGGTCTTTAAAATACCTGAGTGTTTAAAGCTCATCTATCCCATCATAGTAGACAATCCCACTAGACTAGACATGTACCGAACAACAAGAGTCCCACAAGAAATGAAAACAAATATGTTGGTGCCAGTTCCCAAGAAGGGCAACCTAACACTCTATGGTTCTTTTCGGGGAATCTCATTGATCTCGATTGCTGCAAAGCTATACAATAGGATTCTATTAAATCGCATCAGGGATCCCATTGAGAGACTGCTCCGTGGAAATCAGAATGGGTTCCGTAAAGGTTGTGGGACCATGGAGCCCATTTTGGCACTTAGAAGGATAATTGAAGAGTTATCAAAAAAGAAAGACAGGCATCTGGCTGTTATCTTTGTTGACTTCTTCAAGGCCTTTGATTCAGTCTCTCGCTCACGTATGTTCAGCATACTTTCATTATATGGGATTCCTGATGAAATTATTGCAGCAATCAGATCAGTATATGATGGTTCGACAACATTTGTGTCTACTGTTGATGGTGACACAGAACCATTTGAAGTGTTATGGGGCGTCCTCCAAGGAGACACACTTGCACCATTCTTGTTCATTATTGTGGTTGACTATGTTCTACGCATGTCCTTAGATCATTATAATGATGATGGGGTGGGAAGTCAGGTGAGGACCTTCGAATACGTAAGGGAAAGGCATGGGCAGCCTTGAATAGGCTTTCCAGGATTTGGAAGTCACCGAGAATTAATCGGAAACTTAAGGTCCGATTATTTAGAGCAGCAGTAGTTCCAGTACTCCTCTACGGGAGTCCATGCTGGGCTCTAACTGCTGAGGACACCAAATCTCTGGATGGCACATTCACAAGAATGCTACGCCGGGTTCATTGTGTCAAGTACAATGCACACATCTCCAACCAGACACTATATAACATTGGAGGTGTCTCATTGGTTCCCCCAAGCTTGACACTAGAACAAAATCGCCTCCGCTTTGGAGGACATTGCTTTCGCCGTGAGGACCAGCCAGTGCATTATCTTGTACTTTGGCAGCCTCATGGAGTGAATAAGCATGGTGGACAGCCCATGACTTTCTTGAGACGCATCTTAAAGGACACTGGCCTTAAAGATGCGGATGATCTAGCAAATGTCATGGGTGATAGGGAGTTGTGGCGGTGCAATTTTGTTGACAAGCCGGCACAGCATTCTTAAAAATGCTGCTGCAATGCAGCATGCCGATCCTAGTAGTAGTAGTATGGCTAAATCTATCCAAGCGAGTGAATCTGTTGACAATGATCTCGAACAGCCATCTATCAAACTGTCTGACGCAATGTCGGTCGTGGAGATCGAAGATGCTATACCCGCTACATGTGCTTTGCTACGGAAATCAACGTACAAAACTGGAGTACGGGACCAGATCCGTTAACTCGATCGAAAAATGACGCGGTGAATTGTCGCAGCTGTGGACGAATCCACGACAAGGATAAATGTTTTGCAAGAGACCACGTAAAAGAAAACTGTATAACCTAAACGTGGTCCAAATGGGGACAGTTAACACCGCCACACCTCTTAATCACTTGGAAGAAACACTAGATAGTCATCTCATTACCCTAAGAACAATTCACACTGACAACCCAACCCGCACTGGGGGTGTGGCCTGGCTCGCAGACACAGGTGCAAAATGAGACACAGATGCTCTTCGCCATTTTCCCAGACCTAGCTCCACCACTGATGTATGCTCGTTTTGTGGATTAGCTCAATAATTCGAATCCTTCTTCCGCGACATTGCTGAGATGATCAGACCATTATCAGCACTAACCTCATCCCATGTCCGGTTCCTCTGGGAAGCTGATCAATAAGTTGCATTTAAAAATGTTATCAACATGCTGATATCACCTAGAGTACTGGCAAATTATAGGGAAGGAGCGCCAATGCGTCTTGAGACTGACTCAGCTCAATCCAAAGGCCTCAGATTTGCCATATGGCAACAGCAGCAAGATGGTGTATGGAAATGTGCTTCAAGGGCAGTGACTGATGTAGAGAGTAGGTACTCAAGTGACAGAAATCGGATTATTGGGGGTTGTATGGGCCGTGAAGAAGTGTCGCATTTTTTTACACAGAGCTAGTTTTCGAGCTCATTGTTGACCATAGACCCCTAGTCTCTATTATCAACTCAAAGACCCTAGATCAGATAGAGACTCCAAGAATCATTCGGCTGAAGGAAAAACTTAGCTTTTATTGCCCAACGGCCATGTGGAGGCAAGGTATCCTACATACAGTGGCTGATGTGTTCTCCCGATTCCCAGTCGATAAACCAGATGAAGAAGATGAGGATGGAGAATGCGAGGTAGAGGAGTTCGCCATGGCAACTGGAAGAGGGGCCATCGCTGCCATCAATGTAGTGGATGATATCGAACAACAACATCCGAATTGCATCAATATCGACCTGTTATGGGCCAAAGTACAAAAAGTAGTGACTACTGATCCAATCTACTGTTCGCTCATCGCTTTAGTAAAGAGTGGATTCCCTGTTAACAAAAAACTTTTAGATGTTAACCTACATCTATTCTGGAACATTCGACACAGTCTTTCAGTAGTTGAAGAAGTCATTATGTATCAAGTATGCCGAGTTTTAATTCCATCTCCTATGAGAAAGCAAGTGCTTTAAGATCTCCATGCGGCACATCAGGGGAGAGACCTAGTACTTAAATGAGCGAGGCAATGCGTTTTTTGGCCAGGCATCGTTAATGATGCCACCATAATGGTGGCTAAGTGTAAAGAATGCGAGGTCCACAAACAAAAGTCACCAGAAGAAGCCGCTATTACAAGATGTTGTACCATCTTACCCGGGCGAGGCTGTGGCGGCAGACTTCTTTGATCATGCAGGGCGGTCCTACCTCCTCATTACAGATAAACTATCAGGATGGCCTGATGTATATGACTGTGGCCGAGGAGGGGTAACCAACACTGTCACTATTAAGAAAGTTTGGATGTGGATGGAATATATGGGTGTTCCAGTACATCTCACTACAGATGGAGTCCCACAATTCAAGAGCAAAGAGTTCCATCATTTCTGTCGAGAATGGAATATAGATCTTGATCCATCATCCCCCATACCACCCTGAGTCTAATGGTTATGCGGAATCAGGAGTCAAAAGCATCAAATCCATTATCGAGAAGGTTTGCCATAATGGGGACATAACCACACCATCCTTCACCCACGCTTTGATCGAATATCGTAATACGCCGAAGTTAGACGGTCTAAGCCCTGCCCAGAGGGTACTCGGACGGCAAATGAGGAGCACTTTGCCGACAGCTCCAGGATCTTTTAAACAAATAACAGATTCAGAAGTGGCATCAGCAGGAAGACCACTGAACATCGTGAAAAGTCGAAGCAATCATATGATCGTGGGTCTCGTTCCCTAGACTTGTTGCACCCGGGTGAAGCGGTCAGGATGCAACATAACAGGACAATTTTATTAATATCTGCAAGCGCGGACGTAGTAACCTTATACGCTGTGAAAATCGCCGTACGTATTGGAGGAACCGCCACTTCCTCAGACGAGATATTCCAGAACATGCCGAAGATGTCTCAGAACGGTCCATTCCAACCAATAGGAGAAGTATACAATCAGATGAAGGAACGGACCAGCAGGCTAAAGAATCATACAGGCTGGATATCAACAATGACGGCCAGGCCAATTCTGATGGATGGAATGCCGCCGAGGGTGAAGGAACCGCAGAGAACCAGACCGTCTTAATCTCTAATTGTAAACTTGAGGGGAGGGGACATAGTGTAGATTGCAAACTGGAGGGAAGGGGGCATAGTGTAGATTGACTAATTAACTCTCAATGATTGACTGCTTTGGTGCTTGGTTTATTAGGTAAGCTATCCAGCTGTTTATAATATAATATAATACAATCCGTATATACTGATATAGGTGGAGGGAGAATATGACGTTACTTTGTGTGTACAGTTTACATGTGTGTGCTACCGTTATCACAACTGACAGACCTCACTCAGTATGGTAACTGCAACTGCCGTCCAAGTCAGCTGTGACTGTTGACTGCCTTATTTTATTACAGTACAGCAGTAGGCTGGTCCTGGTAGGCCTATCAGCCTATTACATCGTTTCATCAAAATCACTCAAAATTGAGAATACCGGTACCGCAGCTAAATAGATACAGAGATCTGGAGATAGGAGGTCCGCAAAGTGGAATAAACCTAAAATTATCTTATTAAACGATGGAGGGCGACGACATGGTACTGTTTGCTACTGGAGGCTACGACCACACGATACGTATCTGGCAGATCTTAACAGGCGCTTGTCTCCGCACGCTACAACACTCGGACAGTCAAGTAAACGCGCTGTGCATCACCCCGGACCGGTGCTCGCTAGCCGCCGCCGGCTACCAACACATCCGTCTTTACGAACTAATCTCCACGTCCAACCCCAACCCATCGACGAGCTACGACACGCTGACCCGCAACGTAACGGCGGTAGGCTTCCAGACAGATGGTCGCTTCATGTACAGCACCGGAGAGGACGGGAGAGTCCGCATCTGGGACATACGGAGTCGTGCACCCAACTGTCAACGGTTCCTCGAGATCGGGACTCCGGTTAACTGCGCCCAACTGCACCCCAATCAGATCGAAGTGTACGCTGGGGATCAGGACGGCTGGTTGCACGTCTGGGACCTTCGGGTTAATGCTGATATCATATACAGACCTGATCCACGCGCGTCCATACAGTCTATCAGTATAGACCCCGCGCAGGCGTCCCAGGTAGCTGTTCTTACTAATAAAGGTGAGTCCGAGAGAAAATTTATTTGAAGCTGCTACTACTGACAATTAGAATTTGAAATTTGGGCTACGAAATATTGAAAAGTGGAAATATGGTGTTTTTTTATAGGAAGATTTCCTTGGTAAAATATATGAAAATGTAGCTTTGTTTTAGTGAAAAACACATCATGGAGACTCAGCCCATCATACCCCTACCCCTCCAAGTCATTTAACAAACTCACACGAAATTTTTTGAATTATTTTTTTCATTCAAAATTTTTTTCATTCTTTAACTTTATACACCATGCAGTAGGCCACCATGTTATGGCAGGACAGGAGATGGTGGCCGTAGTTCACAAAGTTCAGTTACAACTTTTTTATCGAAGGTCGAAGTTTGGCATTAAATTGGGACGCGAAAGTGTTCCATCTATACAGTATATAGCTTTCAGCGGAAGCAAATACGTTCATAACATTCGATCGTCCATAACTCATATTTCAACCCATATTTTTACTTATTTGGAAATCCTTGCATGGCCAGCTTTGCTTTCCATTTCTACCAACAAATCTCTATACTGTTAAAAGGTTGAAGAGTAACTAAACTAAATCTGACGTGAAGAATTCCACGTAATTTTCGCTTCAAAATTAAATGTTGTGAAATCGCCGTCAACTTCACGTCGAATTCACAACTTATTCTCAACTCAATTTCTGCTCATAGAAGTCAATGTTATATTTTTAATGATGGATTATTTTTTTTATTGTATTATTTTTATTTAGCATTATTACTGAGAGATACATTTTTTAAACCCTAGTATCAATAAATTCGGACTCACCCAGGAACGAGAAGCCATTGACTTACTATACTATATCCCAGGACATGGTTGGTTTACTGTGCTGTACGTACGTACATACGGTTACGGTACTACTAGGCCTACTACTTACTTTTAGTTTACCTTTACAATAATTAATAAATTGATATATCGGTAATAATGTTCGGATTCCATAAGTATTTAACTTACTTTTATTCTCGATTCTAATAAACATTTTATTTTAGGTGTTATTATATTTATTATTGTGATTATTGCAATAACGCCACTAATAATAAATAAAAATTTATTTATAAGGTAACCTTCATCTGTGGCACCGAACTCGGTCTGGCAGAGAGGCACCGGAACTGCACAAAGGTAAGGTAGTGAACGCACACAAGGTATACGGGTTGAAGGTGTCCTACTCACCCGACTCAACCCTACTGGCGACCTGCAGTGCCGACAACACGGCCGTTCTGTGGAACACGACCTCCTGGGTGGAGCAATGCTCAGTAAAGACAGCCAATCAGCGGTGGGTTTGGGACGCGGCCTGGAGCGACGACTCGCGTTACCTGGTAACCGCGAGTTCGGACTGCGTCGCCCGACTGTGGGACTCGGAATCCGGGCAATTGCGTCGAGAATTCTCCGGACATCAGAAAGCTTTAACTTGTTTAGCATTTAGTGACGTCGGAGGCCAGACTTAGTTTCTATATTTTGTACTATTTAATTAACTACAGACTTATATATAAATTTATTAATTACGGATTTAATTAATTTCAAAAACACAAAGTTAAATCAATGCAATGAGAGTTGGGAGTGGGACCTTGGAGAGAGAACACGATAATAGAACCACAAGAAAACCTCAAGAACTAACATTTTGGTTAAGTGTGTGTGATGCGCTTCCAACGTTTTTACTGATAGTCAGACTGACAGACAGACTGCCAGGCAGCTGGGGCTTATGCTATGACTTTACACTTCTGTAATCTTTGTGCCAAATTTTTGTTTTTTATTGACAAAAAATTTATTTATAAAAAGCGTTTGGGTAGAACCTAAACCTACTCTACAATCTTACATTTTGACCATGTTACAATATCTTAAAACTTAATTAATAAGCAAAGACTACTGACCGGACCCATTGCTCAATTATGGCCTGACCCATTGCCAGGTTAGTATCGGAGCAGGTTACAGAGGCGTGTTGAGGGAACCAAAACAATAAACGAAAGTTAACAAAGTTACAAGATTATGCAGGTTATTTAATTGTGAAAATAATGGTCCGGTCAATAATAATACACAAGTAAAATATAAATCAAGTATAAAACTTCAATACGGTATTTAGAGGGTCCGGCCAGTAGCCAGTTCTAATTGTATATCTATAGTACATATATGGAAGTATTTTATTGTGCTTATAATAATTGTTTAATATCTTTACCATGGCGCTATATAAGTTGAACTTAATGCTTACGAGGCGACTTTCTAGATCGCAAACAGGACATTGCAACTATGGAATTGTACGCAATCCCGATGGCCAATCTGTTACGTATCCCGAGATCCTGGCCATGAGTCAGCGTTACAGCGCCGCATTGCGGCGGCGCATAGCCCCCAGTCGAGGGCGCAACCCGGTTCCAAACATCGCCATACTGACCCCCAACTCGCACAGTTTCCTCGTCGGTTTGTGGGGTGTTTGGTACGCCGGGGCTGCAGTGGTCCCGCTCAGCTATCTCCAATCGCCAACCCAATGGGAGTACTGCCTTCGAGACTCACGATGCGTCGCTATAGCGACCACCAATGCGTACGCACCGTTGTTAGGTGACGTAGCAAAGACCATGAGCATCCCTTGCGTCGTTATTGATGATTCTGTGAGACGGGAAGCGGTTGTGGCTCAGTTTACGTTACCCAAATGGCAGGACAGCAGTAACGCGTTGATTATATACACCTCCGGTTCTACAGGGCCGCCCAAGGGCTGCGTAATAACCCACGGGACTCTTGCAAGCCGAGTGGAGAAACTTGTAAAGGCGTGGAAATGGGAGCAATCAGATTGCATACTCCAGGTAAGGGTATAATACAAAGTAAATATACTTGTAGCATTTAGGGCAAGTTGTTTCAGAACATTAAAAAAAATCAGTGCAATGTTTAAATTACAATATTTTGTTTCTTATTATTGTTAGTAAAAAGGCGGGGTGGCTCAGTTGGTTGAGCTTCGGGTAGCAGATAGGAGTAGCGCCCACCCCTACCTTGGGGTTGCAGATAGGAATAGCGCCCACCCCTACCTTGGGGTAGCAGATAGGAGTAGCCCCCACCCCTACCTTGGGGTTGCAGATAGGAGTAGCGCCCACCCCTACCTTCGGGTAGCAGATAGGAGTAGCGCCCACCCCTACCTTGGGGTTGCAGATAGGAGTAGCGCCCACCCCTACCTTGGGGTAGCAGATAGGAGTAGCGCCCACCCCTACCTTCGGGTAGCAGATAGGAGTAGCGCCCACCCCTACCTTCGGGTAGCAGATAGGAGTAGCGCCCACTCCTACCTTCGGGTAGCAGATAGGAGTAGCCCCCACCCCTACTCTCGGGTAGCAGATAGGAGTAGCCCCCACCCCTACCTTGGGGTTGCAGATAGGAGTAGCGCCCACCCCTACCTTCGGGTAGCAGATAGGAGTAGCGGCCACCCCTACCTTCGGGTAGCAGATAGGAGTAGCGTCCTCCCCTACCTTCGGGTAGCAGATAGGAGTAGCGCCCACCCCTACCTTCGGGTAGCAGATAGGAGTAGCGTCCACCCCTACCTTCGGGTAGCAGATAGGAGTAGCCCCCACCCCTACCTTCGGGTAGCAGATAGGAGTAGCGCCCACCCCTACCTTCGGGTAGCAGATAGGAGTAGCGGCCACCCCTACCTTCGGGTAGCAGATAGGAGTAGCGTCCTCCCCTACCTTCGGGTAGCAGATAGGAGTAGCGCCCACCCCTACCTTCGGGTAGCAGATAGGAGTAGCGTCCACCCCTACCTTCGGGTAGCAGATAGGAGTAGCCCCCACCCCTACCTTCGGGTAGCAGATAGGAGTAGCGCCCACCCCTACCTTGGGGTAGCAGATAGGAGTAGCGGCCACCCCTACCTTCGGGTAGCAGATAGGAGTAGCGTCCTCCCCTACCTTCGGGTAGCAGATAGGAGTAGCGCCCACCCCTACCTTCGGGTAGCAGATAGGAGTAGCGTCCACCCCTACCTTCGGGTAGCAGATAGGAGTAGCCCCCACCCCTACCTTCGGGTAGCAGATAGGAGTAGCGCCCACCCCTACCTTCGGGTAGCAGATAGGAGTAGCCCCCACCCCTTCCTTGGGGTAGCAGATAGGAGTAGCACCCACCCCTACCTTCGGGTAGCAGATAGGAGTAGCGCCCACCCCTACCTTCGGGTAGCAGATATGAGTAGCGCCCACCCCTACCTTCGGGTAGCAGATAGGAGTAGCCCCCACCCCTACCTTGGGGTAGCAGATAGGAGTAGCGCCCACCCCTACCTTCGGGTAGCAGATAGGAGTAGCCCCCACCCCTACCTTGGGGTAGCAGATAGGAGTAGCGCCCACCCCTACCTTCGGGTAGCAGATAGGAGTAGCCCCCACCCCTACCTTCGGGTAGCAGATAGGAGTAGCGGCCACCCCTACCTTCGGTAAATAGCAGATAGGAGTAGCGCCCACCCCTACCTTGGGGTAGCAGATAGGAGTAGCGCCCACCCCTACCTTGGGGTAGCAGATAGGAGTAGCGGCCACCCCTACCTACGGGTAGCAGATAGGAGTAGCGCCCACCCCTACCTTGGGGTAGCAGATAGGAGTAGCGGCCACCCCTACCTTCGGGTAGCAGATAGGAGTAGCGGCCACCCCTATCTTCGGGTAGCAGATAGGAGTAGCGTCCACCCCTACCTTCGGGTAGCAGATAGGAGTAGCCCCCACCCCTACCTTGGGGTAACAGATAGGAGTAGCGCCCACCCATACCTTCGGGTAGCAGATAGGAGTAGCGCTATCGAAAGAGTATCATTAGGGTCGGCTCCGGCTTCGGTCGACTGATTGCTTTGCTTTGATTGTTAGTAAGTTTGTGCGATAAACTAGTATGCTTCTGCATCAATATATGCCATGATTTCAATAACAATTCTGTGTTTTAAGTTTCTTGAATTGCCTGTTTTTTGAAAATTTACTGTTAAGTAACTTGGCATATATTCAAAATTATCTGCGTATGTTTATGTTTGCTGGTTAAAGTGTCTAAAGTTGTAATTTAAGCATAATAAGTTGTGATCATCAACAACTAATCATTACCTTTACAGCCCAACACAGTATATCGATGCCATGAAGTTCAGTTAGGGGGACAGTAAATAGCAGCTGAATGAGAGGGAAAATACAATTATCATATTCAATATCGTTTATTGTTTTGGTTAGAATAGCCTGCCAATGTAACCTGTTCCTTTACCTTAATTCAAAATTATATTTATATAATTCCATATATTTATATAATTCCAGATTCTACCGCTGCATCATACCAATGGCATCGTTAACACAGTTATTTGTCCTGCAAGTGTCGGCGCCTCGATCAACTTTATAACGCCTCCTAGCGGTGCTAACTTCCACGCAGAGACTGTCTGGCGCTCTCTTTTATCGCCCCGAGAGAAACAACCGGCAGTGACTGTCTTTATGGCCGTACCAACGATATTCCACAAGTTGATAAGTTACTACAACTCGCAGGCTGTATCAGATTCCTCTTTAACCTCGGCTGTAAGACGAGCGTTCGCCGGCCCCATACGTCTGGTAGTGTCTGGATCTGGGGCCCTCCCTGCCTCCACCTTCTACCAGTGGCAGGACGTCACGGCGAATCAACTGTTGGAACGTTACGGGTGTACGGAGGTCGGAGTGGCCATATCCAATCGGTTGGAGGGTGATAGACAGCCTGGTTGCGTGGGATATCCTTTAGACGGGGTACAAATTAAACTTCAGGTAGATATTAAATCAATGTAGAATGTATCAATGTACACGAAGTGGGGCCTTCGCGCAGTGCCTAACATCAACTGATGTTAAAATGTCAACTCATTAGAATTATTGACTGAATTAGGAGACTGTTGGACTGATGGTGTCTGAAATTCTTCTCTCAAAATTATTAACTATTTGTCCTACATAATTAATGCCTACAAATTTTGAGCTCAACAGTTTAAAATCGGTCAAAGTTGTTATCAAATTCGTAACGACGACGACGACAACTATTAGACATTATTGTCCAACCCCACTAACAGAGTCAGTTCGCTAAGCCTCCACCATATTCGTGGCTCGCCCCACGACGATTCACAACGGTGAGCCCTATGGTGGGCAATATATTTTACGATGTATTACTTATTTTATTTAATCTCCTTGATGTCTAAACAATCTCCGGGAGGAAAATACAGCAAAAACAGCTGATTTCCTGAATAGCATTTGGTATTGACTTTCGTTTACTATTTTGGTTCGAATAACGTCCCGATGTAACCTTCTCCTTCCCCTTAACTGATAATAAACATGGCAATCCATTATTACCGGTATATAAAGTCCATGTATATTGTATAATAATTATTATTGCTTCGCCAGTTGCCATATCATAATATTACTATATATCTATTTTTCATATTTAGAAAATTGATGATGATGATTTTGACGAAGATAAGTTTATGGGGCCTAATACGGGGGAAATTCTTATTAAATCGACGTCCGTGTGCGACGGATATTGGATGCGTGATGACGTCACCAGAGTCGCATTCGACGCGGAGGGCTGGTACCACAGCGGCGACGTAGGTCGTTGTCTAGACAACGGTGGTTACCAGATACTAGGGAGGCAGGCGGTGGACATAATAAAGACGGGTGGTTACAAAGTCAGTGCGTTGGATATCGAACGGGTTCTACTGGGACGCGATGGGGTTGGGGAGGCGGTGGTTGTAGGAGTGCCTGACAGCGTATACGGGCAGCGTATAGTCGCCATGGTGACCGCGAAGGTGCAAGAGCACCCGCCGTCGGAAGAAGAGTTAATTCAATGGTGCAAGGAGCGGGTGGCTAAGTATATGGTACCGCGAGAGGTGATAATTACCGAGGCCATTCCTAGAAACTCCATGGGTAAAGTAAATAAGAGGGAACTTATAGGAAGTTTGAGTTAATCATACAAAAGTAATGTTTTATGTTGATTATATTCTAAACAGTTTGTGGACTGTTGCTGTAGAATGTCATAGTTAATATTGGGTATGATTACTGTATATTGGGAATGTATTGCATATGAAACCGTCCCATTTCTCGTACGTATTGAGAGATAC